>VYZT01060213.1:3004-42953 GCA_013400735.1 Pomatostomus ruficeps | reverse complement strand
GTGTGTCCCGGCGGCTGCCCGGCACTGCCCCGCTGCTGCGAAAGGGTTTGATGTCCCTTTATGAGCCGCAGAATGGCCTGGGTTGCAAGGAACCTTAAAGTTCATCCAGTGCCATCCCCTGCCATGGGCACGGACACCTTCCACTATCCCAGGGTGCTGCAAGCACCGTCCAGCCTGGCTTTGGGCACTTCCAGAAATGGGACAGTCACAGCTTCTCTGGGCACCCTCCGGGACCTCCCCACCCTCACAGGGAACAATTCCTTCCCAGTATATAATCTAAATCTCTGTCAGTGTGAAGCCCCTCCCTCTTGTCCTGTCACTACAGGCTCTTGTAAATAGACTTGCTCCATCTTTCCTGTAAGTTCCCTTAAGGGAATTGCTCCTGCCTGTTCCCCTGGCCCCCAGCACCCCACGGTGTCAGAGGGATGGTTGGGATGGATTCAGAGGAATAACGAGAATAACAATCCCATCGGGCACATTGCATTGATCTCACGGCACCCGGAGCCCCGGGGTGTGTGTGTGTGGTAATGCCGGCCTGGGATGAGGGTGCTGCAAGTTAAACCTGCCAGATAAAAAACCCGAGTTTCCTAAACTTTTACCATGCTTTAGGTATTACATTCTGGTAGCATGCTGGCTTTCTGATTTTTCCCCCTGTTAATTTCCACTAATAAACGCATAGCATGCCTTGTATTAACAGCTGACTTTCAGTTTTACTTTGAAAAAAACAAAAGCAGGGATTTCTTCATAATGAAGCTTAGAGAGCTTGAATAATCTGTTTTAGCAACCCTGACATCTGTCATCTTGCCAGGTGAACAAGTTTTCAGTGAACCTTTGTGCATTAACCAAAGGTATCTTGGAAGAAATGCTTGCTTTTGCTGTGGGTCATGTTGCTGGTTTAAGATACGAGATGATCTTTAAGGTCCCTTTCAACCCAAACCATTCTATGATTAGAAATTTGAAGCAGGGCAACATGTCATGAAGATTCTGTTATAAAAATTGATGCACAAGCACTAGCAGAGTTCCTGTGGTGGTCAGAGGAGGCAGTTTGCCTGTTTGCAGTGACAGTAAAACACTAAGATATTCAGATGTAAGCACTGACAAATAGCAAAACCTTGGTGGTGAGTCACCAGTGATGTACACACGTCATCTGTGCTTCAGATTTTGGCTTTTTCCTGCAGCAGGAAGCAGAGCAGAAGATGGTCTGATGAGAGATGCATTCCAGTTTGAAGTGCTGCAGACACAGCATGAAGAAGTCAAACAGAAGGTTGGCAAGATCCTCCTCTCCCCTCCAAATACCGTATTTTTGATATGATTCTTAATCCCACTGAAAGGCCAGCTCCAAGCATTCAATTCTAATCAAGTTGATCAATAATCTTTGTAATCCAGGGGTCTGTTAAAATCATTATACTAGAAACAGCTCTAGTAATATTAAAGAGTGAGAGCAATATTTTATTTTTTGGTAATTTCAGATTAGAAAATGCTAATTTTTCAGTTTTATTTGTTCCCTATCAAATCCTTTCTCTGCCCTGTCAGCCAGTCAGCAGGAGTTTTGTTCAACTTAAAATCTTTGAGAAAGTAAAGTGACTATTAAGTGACTTTATCTTACTTTACCTTTTGGTGGTGGATTCTCTGAATCTTCCCCAGCTCTGTTATATCCACCTTTATCAGGGAACCTCCTACCTGTACACCAGATTAAATCATAATTTAACACTTGTAGAGAGGTGTCTTTCTGCTCTTTCCTTCTTGCTTTTCTGAGTAACTTCTTTATTCTCCCTCCAAAGTCGTGTCTCTGAGTGGTGGTGGCTGCTCAGGAAGTATTAGAAACTCAATATGTCATGAAAATACTGTCTGGGGGTGGTGCCTTTTCTCAGGACAGAGTGCTTGTTGGCTGCCCTGATGGATGTATCAGTGTAATTAAATTATCACTGTTATCATCCAAACAATGAATAAATTACCGATGTGTGTGACTAGAACAGTTTTTTTAAAAAAGACCCCAAAACATAATTGCAGAGAAAGGTGGTCTTGTCATTTTTAATTCTGTTAAAGAAAACAGTAGCTGAGCCTGATTTACTGAGAGAAAGATTAGAGGCAGCGTGTGTAGAATTTCTAAACTGGGTTACCAGGAACATTTTTTTCCCTAGAAATTACAAATATACCTAATTTTCAACCCCATAATGATGCGAATATGTACTTTTTGGCTGTATCTTTCCTTTTATGGAATTCCTCTGTTTGCAGCTGAAAGAAATGCAGGATGAAATCCTCACTAAAAATGGAGAAATTAAAATTCTGCGTGACTCAATGCAGCAGATGGAGCATGCTATGGAGGAGCAGAAGAGATCATACCTGCTACTGGAACAGCAGAAATCTCAAATTTTAAGTGAAAAAGAAAAAGAGTTCTCCAAAAAGGTTTGTAAATATGTGAGTTACCTGCAGATCACGTGCAGAAGCTGATTTATGACTTAATGATGTCACAGACCATTTAGGCAAAGGAAGAATATTTGTGTGAAATTTCCACACAATGCATGCATTTTATTTTCTTACCTAGAAGAAAACATTTGTAAGAACTCACTGAGGGTTTTCCCTGCTAAAATAAAGGAGTGAGATTCAGGTGGCAGAGGTTTTCTTTTACTTGTTGCTTTTCCAAAGCCATCCCAGAGAACGCTGCAACTGGGATGTATCTTACAGTGGGAAAAAGCGGCAGAAGGTGCTGTGGGGCTCTGATCGGATTGCTGCTCCTGCTGCAGTCGGCTTTGTGCAAGCCCTGAAGAGGACAGGGGCTGCCTCTGTCCCCTTGGCTCGCCGCAGCCACGTGCTCTGTCTTAGCCTCTCACCCAGGCTTCGTGCCTGAACTCCTGGCACTCGGTTCTCAGATGGCGTCAGTCGGACTAACGTGCATAAAAACGGAGATCTCGTGCAGAGGTCGCAGTGAGCAGATGGTGCTCTCGTGGTAACTCAGTTGCCCTGCAGTTGGTAACAGTGAAACTCTCCCGAACTCCTCTTTCAGTTACAATCGTTGCACTCGGAGCTGCAGTTCAAGGACGCAGAGATGAATGAATTAAGAACACGACTTCAGAACTGCGAAAGAAACAAACACCTTTCTCAGGCGGTCCCAACAACGAGGTAGGGGGGTTGGAAAAGGAATTTGTGTTCATTTTTGCAATACCTGTGCTTAAACTATTGGAGAGGTTTTCTTTCTTCATGTAACTCTTAGCTCTTTAAAAAACACAACCAAGAAAGTCTGATGACATCTGGATGGAATTTGCTCAAAAAGGGCCTTCCTTGTATCTGTGACAGAAACTCAAAGTTTATGGTGAAATATCTTTAAAACATCGGTGCAAAGAAAACAGATTGTTGTTGAATGAAATAATTACAAAAGAAATATTGATTCGTCTTTTTATCTTAGCCCTAAAAAGAATCTTTCAGTGCCAGTGAAATCAGAAGGATGTTCTCCACAGCCTGGAAGAAGATCTTTTCCTACAAAGGAATCCTTCAATGCTGAAATGTCCACTAAGCCGTCGTGTTCTTCAGTAAATTTTATGGCCCCAACTACTTCAGTCAAAGAAGGTAAACCCATGCACGGCTTGCAGCATTTTTAGCTGCATGTGAACATTCTGCCTTAGAGAAGGATTTTGGTACTGTGTGACTGAACAGACGCAGTCAGTTCACAGTTATTTGTTTTATTTTGGTTTTGCTTAAATGTTTCTCCACTTTATACCAACTGGAGTTAAATAGCCATGACTGAAATTTGCATGAAGATCATTTTAATTCAAACCTCAGTACCAGGTGCCAAGGTGTCAATGATGAAGTGGCCAGGGGCCACGATAAAAAACTTTGTTGGGTGATGAACTAAAACAACTAAATTGTTCATCTGTCTTTTCTCATTGAATAAAGAATAGGAAGTAATTTGCCTATTTCTTGGTCTGCTAGTCAGCTAATGCGTTTTTTGTATTCCTGTTCTGGCTTTGAAGCTGAGCTTTTTTAGGATGGATTTTAAAGGGTGCATATTTAGCCATATTTAAAGAAGCAACTGAAACAATACACACATTTCCTCTTTTCCGTGTAGGGCAGTAATTCTCACAAAATTGTGTCTTGAAATTCATTGAGTAAAGCTTAGGAAATTAATATCTGCATATATTTGAAAATTGCTATAATATGAAACAAAATCAGTAATTTTTTATAGCAATGGGAAATAATGAAGAAATGTGGATATCATTAAATTAATCCTTACTCGTAGAGTCATGAAAAATCTGAGGTGTTGCTGTCAGTTACACTGTTCATTCTGAAAATGTGGGCAGTAGGAACTCCAGCAAAAAGAAAAATGCAGCAGCCTTAAAGCATTAATATTGCTACTGTTTGTTATGGTAACAACACTCAATATGCCTATTTGTTTGAAAAAATACATTTATTTACTTTTCGTGTGAACCCTGCAAGGCTTTTGGCCTTAGTTTGCCTGGTAATTGTGCCATATAGAGATGATTAAAAGATCACCTAACACTGTGGCTGAGTGTGTGTAAAGAATGGGTTCAGATTTGTGTTCTCACAATCCCTGTTTGTTTCAGACAGCAAGATCACCCATCCTGAAGTTTCCTCCCTGAAGCAGGAAAAAGCAACAGGAAAAAACGGTTCCTACAACTCTGTCCCCAAACGAAATACACAAGGTAACGTAATTCTATTAATTAAGAGATAAAAGCAGGAAAAATATACCTTTAAAAAAAACCCAGAAACCACTATAAACCATTTTCAACAGTCAGCTCCAAGAATTCTTCAGGGTACTATCTTAGTTCCAGCTGACAATGGAATTGCATCACACAATCTCAATGTCTGTAGTGGAAGATGGAGTGCGAGTTACCAGGACAGCTGGGATATGTGACCACTTGCCTCAAGCTGTTTTGCTAATACGGGATCGTAATTAAAGTACCTCTAAATATAATTTGGTTTATATTTAAAGATCATAAATTCATTTTTCTGAAAATCATCCTCTGGTTGAGAAAGGAGATTCATAACGAAAGAACCATTTTGAGGTTGAGAGCACTCTAAATAAGGCTGATCTTTTGAAATACTGATTTTTTTTTTTTTGCTGATGATGGCAAAGCTACTTCAAAAAAATTCTGTGTCCTTCCAGGTTCTATCTTGCTGAACGCACTGATGAAGCAGCCCATTGTCCCTGGGTCATTTCTGGGACTCTGCCACCTTCTCAGCAGCAACTCTGAGCCTCTACCTGGAGCTGTGTTGCCGCCCAGCTCTTTGGATACGTAAGTTTTATTTTCTTTGTTAAACTGTAGCTGCAAGTTCAGTACAGTGGCGTTCTCTGTACTAAGAATCACTTGGTCATGCAGCTGTGTTAAATCCTGCTGTGCTTAGGCCATTTAGTGCAAAATTTGGAACATCATTCTGCATCTTTGATTATCACAGATACTAAACATTGGAACATCACTAAAGATAAATTAGGTTAATTATCTGTTAGGGGAAGGCCCAGAACTAAACCTGGGAGTGGCTGCTAGCAGCTTGCACTGCAATGAGGGAAGCACAGAAACACCATCATGAGTTAAGGGGGAAGAAAATGTTGAAAATGTGATTAAAAGTTGGATTTATATCTTCAAAATAGAAACTGTGTTCAATTTGTAATGTACAATTTGTGTGCAATTTTCCAAGATATATTTATATGTCCTGGTAAAGCATTTTAAATATGAACATTGGATATGAATTATAATCGTTTTTCACTTTACAGAATTAGACTGTAGCTCCTGAAACACCTTTGCTTTTCAGATAGGTTATTTTATTAGTCATGAAGCCTGGAATGCTTTGAAATGGCTCTTCCATGTGGGTATTAAGGAGTGGGATGATGTTTTTCCCCCTTTTTTTCTGTTTTGGAAACAGACACCTCTTATTACTCTGGCCTTTCTATTATTCAGTTCATATTATGGGTAACTCAGATTTCAGCTCTGTTCTCTGCTTTTTCTTGTGAAACATTTCCCTTTCACTTTGTTTGGACAGGAAGCCCACACAACTCCCCAGCAGCAGGACAACTGAAGAAGGAATCACTCCTCTTGTATCCCTGCAAGAAGCTCAAAAACTGGCAATAACAGGGCTGAACTTGATTGCTCTGGATGAAGGATCATCAGAGGGAAGCCCCGCAGGAGGCCAGGGAGGGCTCCTGCCCCTCAGGCAGAGCAGGCTCCGAGGTGCTGTGCACCTCCTGCCCTTGGTGGAGCACCACGTGGGTGCCTTCTGCCGAGCAGAGCAGCTCGGGGACACGCCAGGGAGTGGAGCTTGCGGGACCCTTCCAGCTTCTGCTTCCAGAACCAGCACAAGCACCGTGTCAAGCAAGGAGGACTTCAGGTCGTCTCTTGAAGAAACTGCTCTTGTATCACTGGGGATCCTTTATTATCTGGTGTTCTACAGCTGGGATGTTGTCCACACGCTGCTGTCTGCTGAAGGGGAAAAAGGTTCTGCTGCCGGAGATGAAGAGGTTTCCAGGATGGACAGAAATGTGTTGGGTGACAATCAGTGTGACAATAAAGAAGAGAGCACAACCCAAGGAGGGCTGCCTGTAACTCCACAGGACCCTCCCGATAATGATCAAGCTCAACATTCTTTGTTTAAAAAGCTGCTTCAGATTTTAGCTTTTTGTGCTGCAAGGAGCTCCCATTCTGACAATATCCTGAGCCAAAGCCTAAAGGTTTTGGTGAAATTAGCTGAAAATTCAACTATGGACTTGTTAATAAAGTAAGTCAGTAACAGCTTTGAAGTTATTTCAGAGTCTGCTGTTTAGCAGTTTCCATTCTCTGTTGAAACTCATCTGGGCAGATTTCAGTACAAGTTGTGCCATGTAGGAGAGGAATCACATCTCAGATCACCTTTGAGAAGCAGCTGAGGATCTTTCTACTGCCTTTGCTGCTAATGAATGTAATAATTATCCCTGATCAGTAACAAGGTTTGCTGATGATGTTCATATGAAGCAGATACTGTTGCCTCATTGAAAGTGAGGAAGCTTCTTAAGGCCACATGCAGTGGATCAGAATATTTATAACATTCATTTCAGGGTTTTTGTGAGTGCTGGGAGGTGCATAAGGAAGGAAAGCACAGGATCTCACTCTGGCAGGTAAAACTGCCAGTGTGAACTGCAGTGGCTGCCAAAAATAGCAATGTTTTTCAGCATACTTTGTATTTATGGAGGATAATTTGAGATCAGGTACGTTCTGAATAGCTAAAAAAGCACAAATTACGACGCTGTCTACAAAAAATAGAGTATTTTCAACTCGTAGCTGCACTTCCCACTTCTAACTGAGCTTTGTTTTGAAGTTTCCGGCACTTACTGAGTAGCCAGACACTGCAGCGCTGTCTGTGTCCCGAGACCCCTCTGCCTGCCGTGCTTCTGACCGTGAGACTCCTGTGTGTTCTTGCTCAGCACCACGTGTTGGTTGCCCAGCTCTGTTCTCATTCAGGTAAAAGACTGCAGGACACAGAGAACTGTTACCATGACTAAAAATAATGCAAACAGGCCTTGCTCTAAGGTGCTGAAACCCCAAAAGGCAAAAAGCCTGCTGCGTTACCTGAAAAGTTGTTTTCTGGTTATGATTTGGACACTATTTGTCTTGTGGTATCTGTCTACAAGCTGTGCTTTTGATAGCCATTTTAAAACCACTTTCTAGATTATGTATTTAAGGTTGATGAGGGGGGAAGAAAAGGGCTTTTGAGGAGTTTTGAAGTTAAATTTATCTGCGCTCATGGCACTGTTGATTTTAGATTTTCAGATGTTCTGCATGACAAATGGTCTCTGTTCAGTTCCTTATGAATGAGCCAGGACAGGATTACCACGAAGCCAAATGTGGAGTTTAGGGATACCAATTTCCTCAGCACTGCTGAAGATGTGGGAAGTAAAACAAGAAGCTGAGCCTGTACCGCGGGTCCTAGGATAGCACTCAAAATGTTTTCTTGCCTGATAGAATTCATTTTTGCCATGAACAAGTTCTCTGTGTTTCAGACACCTGCCTTCTCCTTGCACTCTACATGTACATAACGTCAAGACCAGATAAATCAGCGTCCGAAAGGCTTTGGCTTCAGCTGGAGCAAGAGGTAACCACGGCTGAGTGTCCATGTGCTCTTTCCTTCTCCTTCCAGTTGGGGGAGTGGGAGGAGCAGGACAATGCACAAATTGTCTGAAAACAAGTTCTTTCTCTAGCTGAAACAGAAAACTGCAAGTATGGGCTTGCAGTAAGGGGTTACATTGATTTTTTGAAAGGATCTGCTTGGAACTGAGTCAGTAACTATCCTTAAAGAGAACATTGGTCATAATAGTCTTGCAAGTCACTGAAAAAACCAAGGAAGGTCCTAGGATGGCCGCAGATGTTCAGCACTAAGCTTTATTTTGCTTTTAGATCAACAGAAGAGTAAAAAGAAGCAAGATTTTTATTTCATTTTAATTGTATTGATTACATCTAAAAGGCATTCTGTAGTGATTTAGGATTTATATTCCTTGTATTCAATGGAAATGCTAACCTGCTATCTAATAGTCGTGGTTATATATAGAAAGAATAGCTTTTAAACATCATTTGTGTTGTTTGTACAGACAGAAGTGATTTGTTTGGGGGTCTGTTTGCTCTATTTCCCTCATTTTAAAGAATTTTGAACCATTTCCATTATCCCCCAGCTGCATTGTTATATTAAGTGTAAACACATTATTCGTATGCAGTGAATTGAAGGCCACTGACCTTGTCAGCCTTGCTCATCAGAAAGTTCAGAAGGTTTCTCTGCAAAGCAAATTTTCTCTGTAAAGTTCTACAGGAGAAAAAACTTGTACAATTTTGAGGGTAAAAGACGTCACCTGTTAAGAGAAAAAATCCCAAGAATATTTGAAACCAGCAATGCATTATCATAACTTCGCTCTCACCCTAACACAGCCTGTGTTTGTCACAGACAGTCAGGCTCCTGACACGCTGCATGTGCTGCTCCAGACCTGCAGTTTTATTTCCTGGCACAGACTGTCAGTGCAACCTCGAGGTGAGTTCACCACAGTCCAACCCTGGGGCTGAGAATTTCAAAGTACTCAATACTGAAATTGCTTTTTGCCCCTTTTATTTTTTTTTTTTTTACTGTTGTGAAACAGAAGTGTCCTGTACTTTATAAGATGCCACCTTCTAGGAAGCTTGCTTTGGCTTGCTAGAAAAATTCTGAAATTTGAAAGTTTGAAGAGATTAAGCTGTAAAGTGCATATTGAAATAAGTTTCCTGCTCCTGTATTTTCACTTTGTGTATTGAGGCACTGTTTTTGCTCTTGCAGGTGGTTAAGGCACTAATTGTAATGCTGCACAGGCAGTGGATGAAGATCAGAAGGTCTGAGACCAGCTTGGGGGCACATAAGGAACAAGTTATTCAGTTTTTACGGGATGCTGTTTTGCTCTTGCACTCTTTATCTCAGAAAGATAAACTGTTCCACGAGCACTGTTTGGAAGTTCTCCATCAATATGACCAAGCCATGCCAGGCATAAGAGCCATCCTCAAAAAGACTCAAAAGCTGAGTGCCTCTGAAGGTAAAAATCAGTCAAATGTTGGCTTTTTTCCATGCTATAGAGTTAGAAATTTTACTTCTGCCGCTTTTCTCTTCTAACAAGTACCACAGCTGGCTGTTGCTCAGGCCTCTGGAGGCAGTTTAGATATCAGGAAAAATTCTTCCCTGTGAGGGTGGGGAAGCCCTGGCACAGGTTGCCCAGAGAAGGGTCAAGGCCAGGTTGGATGGGGCTTGGAGCAACCTGGAACGGTGGAAAATGTCCCTAGAAAAGGCATTAAAGAAAAGAGGGGGAGAAGTTTGTGTGATAAAACACAAATCTGAAGACCTGTTTGCATGGAACATTCAGCAAATATAATTTTTGTAGTGTTCTACCGTCAGTATGTTTTAAAGTGCAGATACCACCTAGAATTATACTGAATTGAGTAGGAAAAACAAAAAAAAGCATTCTCTGAAACATTATTATTTTTTGTTGCAGAGCTGATTTTGGATGAATTGTATCCTCCTGAGCCAGAAGACCAAGCAATGGACTCCAGCTAGCTCAAATCAAAGAGATCTCCATCCTTCCTCACCTGAATCATCACTGCCAATGTAAATGGGAACTTTAAATCATCCTTTTAAGGATAATCTTAGGTTGCACTCAAACACAGCACAACTAAGACACATTTCTTTGTTGTTATTATTTCAGTGCCATCTAAATGTAGCTGAAAGCAAAGGAATTTTGATGAGTGAGTGATACTGCTGTGCAAACCCACTCAGTGGCTTATGACTGGTTCTGGTTATGAATTTCATCCTGTATCAAACTGCTGTGAATGGAATGGAAATTTCTCTCTATTCTCCATTTTACTGTGACTTCAGCTGAATTTGTGATGCTGAATGTGCTGTTTGGCATCACTGCATTCATATGAAAGCCTTTTGAACACACTTTGTTTCTTTTGTAGCTATACCACTTTCTTGTGTGACTTCCAGAATTTTCATTTTGTTGGTATCAGTAAACAGTTTATGGTGATTTTAAAAACCCTTCTAGAGATAATCTAAGAGTTGGCAGTTCACTACAGGGCTTTGAATTTCTTGCTGAGGATTGGTCACCTGAGTGCACTCAATTTCGTGTATCTGCTGAAAGGGTCATTACTGAGATGCCAAAACAAAAAATACTAGAATTTACATTTTATAATTCCCCTTAAAAGAGTAAGATGGGTACTGTTGAGGAGTGCATCCTAGGCAACAGAAGGATATTTAAATGTGTGCAGAATGACTGGGGGTTTTGGTCATAGTGAAGATGAAGGAGCATCTCATTCCAAGGATTCAGCACCAAAGATTGGAGGAAGAGCTGTTGCCCCACCCTTTGAAGTGTGCATGATCCTCACTGTCACACGGGGCTGCAGGTCACCCACTGAGCCTTAGACCCTAAAAAGGGAAGTGCGAGTGTTATTAAAATGAGCCCACAGGTTTGTGTTTTTAGATGGGAGAGCTTTTTTCAATTTTCAACAAGGACTCGGTTAAGAAAGAGCCTGGATCCCAGTACCAGGAGGACAAGAGACTGTATGAGAGTGGGAAGGAAGCCCTTGGAAAATTGGGAAACATTCAGTTCATGCCCAAAGAGGCTGTGACCTGCCCTGCAGCAAAGAGCCCCACTCCAGTGTGCTCAGCAAGCTCCTGGCTCGCCTCTTGCTTTGGAAGTTTCCCAGAAATGCCTGTGCAGGAAGAACCCAGATAATCCAGCACCTCCCGAGGGCCAAAGCTCCTTCCTCCCCCCAGCCTGGACTCAGCCTCCTCCTCTCTGAGCAGCAGCTCAGCAGGCAGGGCCAGGTCCTGTCTGTGAAACACAAGCTGCCAAGTGCTCCTCTCAGTACCAGGTTTCAAGTCCTTTGTAGCATCTGGAAAACTGCCATTTTCCTGCTGAAATGCAGCAGGGAAGGATGCACAGGCACAGAGCAGCAAAGCCATCCGAGTCTCTGTGTGCTTGCATGGTCACGACCCTGGAACTGCCACCAGGGCCCTGGACAAGACAAAATGTAGAGGTCGGTGTGACAAAAAACATTTGACTTGTCCGTGTAAAATAAATAAGCAAATAAACAAAGCAATCCCCCCAAAAAAAGGAAAAACAACCACCAAGCAGCATTTCCTGGTCTTCGGGGTTAGAGAGAAGAGCTGGAAAGTGCATGTAAAAGCCCTTTCCTTCCTCAAAACCAAAATAAACATTAGGATGATTCTTTAAGAACAGCTCAGTGAGCAGGAGCTGTGGTAAAGCAGTGTCTGGCTGTGAGCCTGCTGGGGGGGGCAAGCTTAGAACTGTCCTAACAAAGATAATAGTGCCTCAAATACCCCAAAACGCAGTGATCTGCCATTGCTTTTCAGCCATTCTCACCACTTAATTTCTCCAAACAATTTGAGTTTATAGAGATAAGAGACATTTAACCCATTTGGGTGAACAGACCAAATGAACTGTTAAGGAGTTTGGACAGAAACCAGTTAAGGAATCCCAAACTGTTGGAGCAATACAGTTATAAAAAGTTGTTTAAAAAAATTCCTGGCTTCATCTAAAGGGTGTGTGCATGGCAGCTTGGAAAAAGGGAGAAGTGGATTATTGCTAAACTTTAGATAAACAGAAGAGTTATCTGTGGAAAAAAAATGGTAGGAAAACTGCCTGTTCCCTCCTGGCTCTGCATTCCCTCCCATCCACCCCCTCTAACAGACAACACCCAAACATGTACATTTACATTCTCATTGAGTTTTCTCCCAGCTCTGGACTTTAAAGTAGTACAACTGAGGCTCCGTACACCAGACTCAAAATCCTGCGCTTTCACTGGCAGAAATTACAGTAACATCGTGCTATTGTGAAATTAAACCATAGCTTTTAAAATTGAAAGCATTTTTCTGTGACTGAAAAGTTCACATTCCTAAGGAAAAATGAGGCTGTACTCCTAAAGAGAAAAAGCGGAAAGAAATACTTACAGAGCCACCATAATTCATTATTTGTTAAGACATTTACAGTGACCAGTCTTATCAGGATTATTTTAAGATTGTGCTGACCTTCAGTAATTCTTCCCTTTTTACATTCTCCTGGAATTTTTCTCAGGATTATAAAGATCCAGTCATGTATGCAACAGCTGATTATCCCTGACCATCAGTTCTTCACTCCCTGAAGAATTCCCAGCACAGCAGCTTTTCCACGGCCAGTTTCCATTTCCCCACCTTGTTACAGATAAGCTGTGCCTCCTTATTAACTGAAAAAAGCAATTTACTCTGGCATCAAGCACAGTCACAGGACTGAACAATGAAGCACTGAGCAAAGGAAAGCCACCAGGCATGTTCTACACACGATTACCACATTCCGCAGCAGCAGCCACCCATCTGTCTCCTTGCCCAAGGGGCAAACAACCAGAGTTTCCCCTCGGCTGAAAGCTGAGCTCACCAGAGCTGCTTTTTCCTGCTCAACGAGCTGTACTTTCTCCACCTTGCAGAATCACTGACTTGGTGAGGTTGGAAGGGGCCTTTGCAGCTCATCCAGCCCCCAGCTGAAACAAACTCCCACAGAAAAGCCAAACTGCTTTGTGTCATGTCAGGCCTCAAACCCCATCTTTTTAAACCAAGCTGAAACTGGTGAAGGTGGCAAATAAAAAATACCTGATCCTGTAGCGCACATCCCTGACCTGAGCTGGGTTTATTCACGTTAACTCCACCAGTGTGAGCTGCTGCTTAAAAAAAATTAAGCTGCGGTAAACAGTTAGAACAGTAAGTCATCCTAAGCACTGAATAATGTTTTTGTTACCATCCACAATATTATTTATGGCTATAATGGCCAAATGGTTACAAGTAAGGTCAAATGCAGCAGTTCTGCCTGCAGAGACTCTGTGTTATCTGCTGTGAATGTAACAGCAAATGCAAACTTTCATTTTCAGTGTAAATTGTTAAAAAATGTGCATTGTGATTTGGCAGACTGATAAGAAAAGATGATCTGTGAGCTTTATAAAGATCTACAAACCCCCTGTGGCTGAAGTTTGTCCAAGTGCTTCCAAGAGCAAGGCCCAACACCTTCACAGCCTGAAGTGTGACTGCCAGACTAATCTGGAAACTGAGTCCTAAAGCTTGTCAGTGCAATAGCTGCTCAGAGGCCAACCTGCTCTTGAAAATACCCAGAGGAAATAGCCAGGTTATTTTCATATATGGTCAGAATATAATAACCAATGCCTGTGGAGTGTCCTAACGGAGGTAACACAAACAGTAATGTTTTGGTTCATGCATTAATCATGTGGTTGGTTGCTGTTTTGAGAATGAACAATTTCTTTTGCTAAAGAACCTTCTTCACAGCACAGCTGAGCTGCAACCCCTGTCCAGCAGTCTGTAAAGGACATCCGACCTGATTCCAGGGTCAAGGTACCATGGGAGAGTGAACCACAAATCCCACCACAGGAGCAGGAAATGTTAGCATGAAAAGGCTGCAGTAGCTGATTTAAAAGTTATTTTGACTGCAGTAAGGGAAATGGGATGTCAGAAGTTATTTTATAATGGCTACCTGGCCCTTGAGTGGGGGCTGCCTTTGCAGAGGAGACAATTCCATCAGTGCAGGAGCTTGAGCTCTTGAATGGATAAAGTAACATTTTCTTCAGCTTTCTCTCGCCTCTGACAGGTTTAACTCGTGCACTTTTTATCCCTCCTATGTGGCTTGCTGAAAAGCTGTAAATCTGACCAGGTTCCTGTGGTGCAGGCTGCAAAAACAACTAGATGAGGTCAAATAATAACCAGAGGGAAAAAAACAGGCCCCAAACCACTGGCTAAAGCAAATCCGGCGAGTTATTACAAGTGCCGAGATACAACACTGAGTTTCCATACTTGGAAAAAACAAAATAGGCAAGACAGCTTGTTTGGCAATAATTGCTGAAGTTTTTCCCTCCCGTGTGTCCAGCTCTTCCCACACAACCCCGCCATGTGTTTTAAATCCGTGCCAAGTTTTGTTCTGGAAAAATTCACACTACCATAGACAACAGCTGATTAAACATGATGAAAATATAACCAGCAATATTCCTCACCTAACCTGGGCTCTCAGCTTTTCAGTTCAGCAGGTTGCTCTCCTATAAAATATTTTTCTGCAGTAAAGGGTGAAGGAACCTTTGAAACCTTATGCTCTCCTTAAGGGAATCTGCAGGTTTTAATCAAAAGTCAGGTTCTGCTCCTCAGCTCTGTGTGCAGAGAGAGGGGAAGGCACCCAACTCTCCTCTGAACATTTCTCTGCACTGCACTTCTCAAACTCAGCCCCACTGCACAGGTGCACCTGCTGAAAATCACAGGAAAAGAGAAAACAGGTGAACTAAAAAGCAGTGCCAAGAAAATAGTCACAAATAACTGCAACTTCCTGGTGTCATTTCCAGCCCAAACATTAATTACATGTTTTCTAGATTTAGGTTTTTAGGAGTATACATTTTGTCTGCTGCCCTCAGTCAACTAAGAGGAAATGTAAAATAAAAACAGAAGTGAAATGATCTATACTGCACCTCCAACACATTATCAGCCTGCAGCTGAGACTCCAACAAATTCAAGAAGGAACACTACAAAATTACCCAATTACTGTGGGGTTTTGATTGAGTGTTTGTGGTTTTTTTTAAAAATTAGTTGCTTACTTTGTTTTTCTTTTAAATGCTATATTAGAACTTAGCTGGCAATTCAAGGTAATAATGCTGACACACTGAACATCAATTCACTGCTGCGTGGTGTCATATAAGAGTATTCCTGACCTGCTCAAAGCAAATATTTTCAAGTGAAAGACTAAAGAGTCAGGGGTGTGAATACAACCTTTCTAAAGCATTTTTTATCAAAACTAGAAAATACACAAACACATCAGCAAAATCATGTTCACACAGAGTAGAAAGCATCACTTACTTCATGTTGAATTGGTCAAGTCGATGCATGAGGCTCAATACTCAACACACAAGTCCAAACAGGTTGAGGAGATAGTAAACTTTAATGAAATCACAGATTTCCTTAGAATCAATCCTTTTGGATCTGCTTGGCAGCATCCTGCAGAGGATCATTCAGGAGCTTACACTGCCCTTACCTTAAGCTGTGACCTGTAATTTTGTTTAGCCTTCAGTCTCCACCGCCACAAGTGATACTCATGACACAAGGTGACTCAAAGTGCGCTCAGCAGCACGAGCTGTCAAACACAATGAAGGAAAACACAGCTTTGCAGATACACCCGTAAATATCACTCAGAATGAGGCTAAGGAAACCAAGCCGACAGAATGTACTTGAAACACTGCGTTTATTACAAAGGTGCATAGAGTTTATGCCATTTGGTTTGAATACTTATGTTTAACCTACAAACAACATAAAAAGCGAGGTTACAGTATGTAACAAAAGCAACAATGATTATCTAGTAAATTCAATGTTCTACTGTCTTTAATTTCACAAAACATTTCTGAAACAAAGGCACTTACAGAATTTAAAAAAAAATAAGATATATCCACATTTAAAGTCTTAGCTCCCTCCCCGCTCCCTTACAGCACTGTGGAGAACAAGTGTGACGTGAAGGCAACAGCTACTGGGACTGACACATCAGCAGTGCTTAAACTGAAAATTTATGGATCATCTCCATCTTTTCCATAACCATCCCATTCTCTTCAGCATTTGAAAACAAGCTTCAGCAAGGCTGCAGGGCCAGAGCCAAATAAAATTTGGTCCTACATGTCGTTGTTAATGATGATTAATGCTCTAACAATAAGAAAACATCTAATTAATTGTGAACTGGACCATTTTATCTTCTTTCAGTAAGTTTTGTAACTGGATTAGTAACAGGACTGCTAAAGCAGTCCCTGTACATCAATGACTGATCTCTTCACTTGTACACAGTGATCATCTGCACATGCCCACTGAGGGAAAGGTGTCCATCTCCAGGCTCCTTAACCCTAGCCCTCATCTCCCACCACCACACACAGAGCAGTGACGATTCAGGACCACCTATCTGGTCTGTACAACTTCCACACCAAAACCCCACATTTGGGAATGTCTGTTACTGCTGCCACTTCCCTCCCATCTCCTTAGAGGTGATGACTGAGCCATCCTGCCATGAAATTGCACATTTCCCTCTCCCAACTCAAACACGACACCGTGACTGCCACGAACTGCTCCCCGTGCCACACCCAGTGGGGACAGGAGGAGCAGGGCACAGCAACAACCTCAGGAAGCCCCACCGTGGTTGCTGGACCTGTGCTCTCCTGGCCTGGCTCCACTCAGGCTAACAAAGGTGCTGGAACAGTCTCTCCCCTCCTTCTCCAGGAATAATCACCAGGGGTAGGATCCGTAGGGAGGTTAAATGCTATGCAGTTACTCAGCGCGCTCCCACGCAGAAACATTCTGGACTTTAAGGCAACACTTCCTCCTCCCTACAGGAGACCCCATCCTTTTTTGGTTGTTCCCATGTGACACCTAACAGTGTAATGAAGTTTTGCCCAATTTCTCAGCTGGCAGGGCAGGAAAGAGGAGGAACACACAGGCACAGGGTACATGGATACATGCTCTGTGAGTGCCTCTTGGCATCATTTCGTGCTATTAACTTCAACACTCAGGGGGTGTAACAGAGGGACACAGGTTGTCATGAACCACAAAGTAAAAACTTTCTACAAGTTTCTTCTGAAATGCCCTGAAGACTTTCTTAAAAAAAAAAAAAAAATCCAAAAATAGACTCAAAAAATCAGGAAGAGGAACAAGACTGCCTTTGACAGCAGCAATTTCCATCCACTCTGTGAGGTAAAACAATGCCACCAAACAATAATATGCCCCAAATGTAGAATCACAGGACAAATGGCTCAATGGCCTCTCTAAAAAAAGTAAAATCAGTGTAAAAGATATGTTAAAATTATTTCACTGTTTATATCACAGTGATACAAATAACTACATAGTTTATGAGGAATAACAACAAATTGCATTTCAACGTCGGAAATGGTAGAATTGTTGAGGACAGTGAAAAAAAAAAACCCCACCTTATTTGTTTGAACAATAAAAGATTCATAGAGCCTAATGCCTCAGCAGTGGTAATAGTCATGAGGATATCTCAAGTGTTTCATGACTGAAAGAATTACCTTCTTAAAAATACAGTACCTGGCTGTGACCCAATCCTTCCTCTCCCCGACTTCTCATTCTCTGCTCGGCTTTATGGGAATGTTGAAGACAAAAGGGAGAATTAATCCCCCCTCACCCAGCCTATTATTATTATTCCAATGCTGACTGGGTTTACAGAGGTCTATAATTCTATAATGCCACCTCCAGTTCCCACTAGAGACAGTGGAAAACCCTGAGCATTTGAAAACCCCCATCCTCTGCTGGCATCCCATCTTTCCTGTGAAATAAATTCCTTCCCTGTGATGAGGCAGGACTGAATGCTGCCAATTCTGCTTAACATGTGATTAAGGGGCTGATTTTAATTCCAAACTCATCAACAACAGACGGCTGAAGTAAGCTTGTCCAATAACACCTGAACAAGAAATACTCATCCAGTAATTTTTATGAAGAATTTCTAGGTTTTCAGCTTTTGATCTATTTGGTCCATGAAGTGGCAGAGAGTTTGATAATTTCTAGCTATAACACCCAATGGAAGCACAGTTTATAAACCTTAAAATTGGGACAGAAAACAAGGAAATTACCAACTCGTGCTATTTAGAACTAGTTCAAAGACAATTAAACATGTTTGCTACCCCTTACCAAAGGTAAATGTGTTGCCAAAAAAAGAAAGGAAAATTCCCTTTTGAATGGTAAATGAAATGTATTAAATGGTAGCTTACCTAACAAAAGTAGCTTCAAAACAGGCAGAACTTACATAACATGTATCAGGTAGCTTCTTAGAGGTTAAGTTTTACATTTTAATACTGTGCAAAAGATTGCTACAGCTTTGGGTATTTGACAATGCTCATATTAGACCATTCCTTTCAAAATTATTGCACAGCAAATGTTATTGTGGTTCTGTATTTCTGAAATACTCCTTCTTCACGCTTTTCTCATTGTATCTAGAGCAAAATCTCTTTTTGCATTTCTCGGAGGTATAAATTAACTTCTGCAAGAAAAGCACTCCTTCCTTGGAGCATTAAAAAAAAAAAGAAGATACTGAATTGATTTTCACTTTACTTAGACAAAAGATTACTGTCTTCCAGAAAAATATAGTACAGGTGCATGGTGTAAACAGAACAAATTATATTTTGGAAAGTTTTGTATGCAGGAGCACAGCAGAAGAGCTCGTCAATAGGTGGGCTTCTGAGGATCCATGTAAGCAGGGTTGTAAGGGGGCTGGGTGGGGTAAGGGGCTCCAGCACCAGCTGCAAAAGCAAAACACAAGAAAAAACAGATTTGTAAAACGTACATTCTGAATTCTACATATAAAGTGGCAGCTTCTGTTTTGAGCACACGGTTAAGAGGTTCAACTTAGCCAGTACCTTAATTGGACTTGAAACCAGCTTCTGCTCACTGATAAAATATCTGCATTTCAGAAGTAAGAACACAAAAACCTTTGTTCTTGTTGGCTTTGAGGGTTTTTTTGATGCTGAGTGTATGTGAGTAGCCTTCAGAGGAGAACCTAAGTCTACTAAAAGAAAGGAACAGATCTGGTCCAAAAAAAAGAGCTAGTGGTAGTCAGGGGTGCACAAACAACAGGATACACCTGATGGTGTGCTGAGAAAAAAGAAAAAACAAAAACACTGGGCAAAATAAAAAGGACTAGAGAAATCACTTAGGATTTCTTCACAGAAAATGCTTTCCTGGTAAGTTGTCAGAGAATTAATTAAGAAAGTAAAACAAAAGGGAAAAAATATCCCACCACTACTGAGCACATGAAAGAGTCTGACTTATATACCAGATGTGGATCCCTTGGGAGAGATCCTTATTTCTACTGTTCTGAGAAAAGCTGCTCTCAAGTGGTGTCTTCATTTTCAGGTCTGTCAAAGAGCACAAGTTTGTTCAAGTAGCACCTGATCAGATCCCTGGAAAGTGCAAAGTGTGGTTATCTTCTGCTGACCTTGTAAAGTGAGCAGGTATTCTCCCCTGGCATGTGACCTAATTAAGAGCCTACTCCTTGGTTAACACACAGGAGAAATGAAGGAAACAACTCTCACTGTGAGGCATTTTCAGCTGCCAGCATGGAAAGGGCTTTGGTATGTTCCCAGAAAAAAAAAACCAAAACAACCGTTTCAAGAACTAACAAAGCAGCAATGGTCTGAAAAACCAGAGAATGGAGAAGTGAAATGACTCGTTTATTGGCTCCCTCATATGAAAAAGATGAAGCCAAAACACTTTGGCATAATCCCATAAAACCCACAGCTTCTCTGGCATTTATAACAGAAAAACAGAGTCAACAGTCCTGCCAAGTCAGTGTTTTCACATGTGGGGCTGGTTTGCACATTATTAATGTACAATTTCTAACTGGTTTGCAAATCTTTCAGACCATGAAAAGCCATTTTATATTTGAGCTGTCCTGACAGTTTCTTTCTAAGGGCATTTATCTGCTAGTCAGAACTATACCTTGCTTGTTACCTAAAAGGATGAACAGTGAGGTTTGTAAGAGGGATGGAAGATCCCACAGGTAAAGCCTCATTTTGGCCCCTCTGAGCGGCCTGGAGGGGTTTCAGAGAACAGCTATTACCAGCAGAAGTGGGAATTAGTCACTGCAACAATAAGGCTGCATGAAAACAATGCTGTGAAAGAAGGAAAGCTGAAGAAAAAAGATTCTGATAATTCTAACTGCAAATTGTCAACAGACTTCTCCTTCCAATCCTTTTGCCATGGGCAGAGACCCTTCCACGAGACCAGGTTGTTCAGAGCTCCATCCAAACCAGCCTTGGACACCTCCAGAGATGTGTCCAGAGCTTCTCTGAGCAACCTGTGCCATGGCCTCACAAACTTCACAGTAAACAATTTTTTCCTAATAACTAATCTAAACCTACTGTCTTTTAGTTTGAATCCATTCTCCCTTGTCCTATCACTACAGGCTCTTCTAGAAAAGAGTTAGCAAAGATTGGATTGGAAAGGGAATGGGGAAACATCCAACTCATGTATACATACCTATATACATATATATATATATATACACACACATATATATGTATGCATGTATATGTTAATTGGCTTTGATTTTAATATTAAATGTCAGCTGAATTAGTAAAACGTTCTACTGGATCCGCTGACAGTCCCACACATTGCCAAACTTTGCCAGCACAGCTCCAGCTCACACCTCCTCTGGCAATTCTTAACATAGAAACGGTGACAGGGAAATTTCCACCAGGGTGAATAACAGCATCCACCACGACTTGAGTTTTACGTAATTTAATGTATTAACGCAGCCATAGAAAATAATAAATGTAAATAACACAAGGTTTTCTCCACAGCAACCATCTATTTAGGTGTGTAAGAGAAGAAGCACTCGGTGCTGCCTTACCTGCCACAGTTTCATGGTACGCCGGGGGTCCCGCCGGCTGCGTGGGGTAAGGGGGAGGGTATTGGGTAGGGTACGGAGCCACCGGCATTCCCGGCTGGGGCTGGACAGCCACGGGCTGGTAGCCTTGATACGGAGCTGCTGCGTAGCTGGGTGGCACTGCTGGTTGCTGGGGATAGGCAGGGTGAACCACCGTTGTGGTGGCAGTGGTGGTCACCACAGCTGCAGGCAAGGAAAAGGAACGTGGTTAGGGCCGGTGGTCCCTCAAAAAAAACCCCAAACAACTCCCAGAGCCCCCACATGGTGGGAAGGAAGAGAACTTCTGAATGCTCAGAAAATATTACAAAACATCGCTCTGCAACTTCACATTCTGAAGTAGTTTAAATGCTTATTTTTAATATTTAGGTATTGCAACTTCAGAGCAGAGTATTTTTACCTATTATAGGAACACAGTTTTCCAGGAGCGATAAGAAAAAAAATCCTCTTCAAGGATGTGAAAAAGAAAATAAATTTACAGCTACTTACGCCGTGGTCTTCGACATGCTTTGTACAGACAGCAACAGGAACAGGTGAGGCACAGAACAATAGTAATGACAATCACTCCAAAAACAGAAACTCCAATGGCAATAAGGGTTCCAAAACTGCAAGAGAGAGACCACCAGAACTGGTAAGAGTCACTCCTTAACCAAACTTGTAGTGAACGCACTGCTCCACCTCCAATCTCTCAGTACTTATTGGACTAAGAAACAGCTGTGCAAGGCAGCGCTGCAGGAGGTCAGGTCTGCTAAGCCAGGGGAAGCTGAACCACCCCTGCCAAGGGATCCTTGGTCCCTCTCGTTTTAATCTGACTGTGAATGTCATCGTTTTAGTGAACACAGAGGTTCACAGCATGCCAAAAATGAAGCACTCCAGACCTTGGGGTGACAGCAAGTTCTTCCCACATTCCTAAGACCTCCCAGCCCCAAACTCAAGACAATCTCAGCACTCTACAGATTCTTGGGAGGTTCCTTAGCATCTGTAAACAGTTGGTTTAGAACCCATGTTTCACACCGTTAGGAAGAACTGAAATTCTGACTTTACTGCAACAGCTAGTATGCCAGGCTACATTACAGTGTACAGAAAAACTGCCTAAAACTCACAAATTTGTTATGGGAAGACCAGAAATTACAACAGCTTTGACTTCTGTGATGAGCACCAAATGATGGAGTCAGACAAAACCAGTTACCTCTGGAAGCTTTACAAGTTCTATTTACCACACAGGAGAGAAAAGGTATCACACTAAAGCCAGTGACTTTAAATTCACTTTAAAGTGCTAAATGAAATTATCTGATTGCTACTGTCTGAAATCAATAAAGCCCATCTGCCATGGAAGCCAAAGTCTCCAGCATTCTTATTTCTTAAAAAACACACCATGCATCAGTTTTGGGAACAATGGCAGGAAGTCAGTTTTAATGAATCCCCAGCTCTAAAATAATGACCAGAGAGCTCGTTTCACATCCATCCTGTTTTTGTTTGTTGGTAGAAATTTTGGCTACAGAGCTTTTCTTTGTTTATTTCATGTTCAGTTCCTGTTAACAGCTTTAAACAAAACGACACATCTCAGGAACCTCCAGTAATTTTCACTTGGCCACCGAACACCCATCCAGCAATTTTCACTTGGCTACCAAACACCCACCAAATGTGAAAATTGCATTTGAATATCAGTGACACTGGAAGGTTAAATCACTGACCAAAAGAATTGCAAAATGCTCTACCCCTAGCCCAAATTTAAAAGACCTCACCTCAGTGTCCTCTAGGGCAACTTAACCCTTAGTAAGCTGAGCAGTGACTGAACATAAACATTGACAAATAAAAAAGGCTCAATTTAAAATGCATTCTTTCCCCTGAAAAGAAGCTGCATCGATTTTATTCTGTTCCTGCAAAAACTAGAAGAAAAAACTTGGGTCAAGTATCTTTGAAAAAAAATTAGCAATGATTTTATGGAACTGCAACTGTATCTAACTTGAGCACTGATTTTTGTGAAGCACTAAACACAGCACCATGGATACAACCATCCAGCACTAAATGGGATACTGAGGATTGCCCACTCGCACTGCAACTAAACATTTACACATAAAACAGGAAGCAGGAACTGCTGCAGCCTCCTGAAATCACAAGAACCATGTCAAAAACACCGCCAGGAAAGTAAATGGATTACTGCAACACAACCACAGGATTTAAAGGTGCAAATAATGTGCTGAGGAACACGTGCATGTTTTGCCCCTTTATTTGCACCCTTACAGAACGTTTTTGAGATGCTGACCTAAACATGCAGTCCCGAACACCCAGCTTTTAAGTGCCCTCTCATCCTCAGGAGCATTAGCTTCACTTCAGCACAGTAAGTTCACAGCCAGCTCATCTCCATCCAAAAACCCCATTCCTTTCAAGCCTGGTATAAAAAGCAAAATACAAATGCCATTTCGAGAGAAGATGACAGAGACAGAACTGCACCCCATGGATTCCTACACTGAATTACCCATCCTGATTCCAATGTTCAGAAGAAACAGCGTGAACACCTGGGACAAACTACAGACACCTTCAGAATCTGCAGGACAAGGAATGTCAACTGCAATTTCTGATACTTGCAGAGCAGCCACAGATTTTTCTTTCCTCTTGATCCCACTTCTGGTTCAACCATGTCACCAGGGAAGCTGACATTATTTCCATTACACACCGTTATTCCCCAACAACGTTAGCAGAGACAAAGTAAAGGAGTCTTCTAGGTTCTTCCTCGGGCTTTTTCCTCAGTAAAGGAAAAAACCCCTTTTTTCTAGTGAACTATGCTAAGGAAAGAAATTCATGTGTCAAGGAAAGAGATTAGGGCTGTCAAATGTAACTAAAATTCCTCACTTCTACGGACAATGAACTTCTTAGAACTTTAGCAAAGGCTGGGCAAAATCAAAGATACCCAGAAAATGGAGATGAAGTGAAAAAATATTTACTCATCGTAAATTACCAAGCACAGCAGGAAACTGGCACAGTCCCCTTATTTTTCACAACTAAACTAATTTCTGATATGACAGAAAACAGCACAAGCCCATCTGCAGCCAAGCTGGCCATCAACAGATAAAAACACTGGCCATGGGCTCAATTTGTTTATTTTTAGTAAAGTTTTCTCGTCAATGAAGTATATATATTTGCTACCTCTAATAAGGAACACAACAAAAGCAAAGCTAAAGAACCAACACACCACGTTCTTATTTTCAACAAGTTGTTAGATACCCTGTGCATTTGTATCACTTGTGTCTTTGGCAAAATGACACAACCACGGCATGAGAACATTTTGTACCCATCTTTTGAAGAGTTAAATGGAGACACGTGTTTGAAGTGCAGGTGTGTCAGGTGTACACGTTGGAGTTCTGTGTTTGTGTGTAAACACTGTGATCCAGTCCTACCCACTGAAACACTGCGTGACTGCTGCAGACCAAAATTATAAACCTTCAGAGACAACCCAGCAAGAGAAATAACAGAGAGGAGTTCGTTCTTCTCACAGTTCTCCAAGGAGTGTAACAACTGATTACTGGCAGGCGTTTTTATCACCTACTTCACAGGAGATAATTTTCCTGCCAGCGCTTGGGCTCATGCAGACTAACATCTTGGAACAGCAGAAAGTAGAGAGACATTTACAGAAAAAACAGTGAGTGCTGTGAACTTGCAATTCATGTCATCAACACTCTCTTTCAACACTGGAGTTCTACAAAAAGAATTTTTTTCTAACTGTTTTTATTGACAATCAAAACTAGCAATACTCTTACGGAATTTCTGCATGGTCAGTCACTACCTTACTGTAATAATGACTTTTTACTGCCCAAGGAGTGCTGTTCTGAGCCCTTCTTGAGCATTTAAGTGACATCCCACTACTGAAAAAGGTGCAGGAAGGCTGCCACTAACTGATGATGGTCAAGTGAGGTCAGAATGGTCTCAACGTACTTTACTCAGTGAACCTTCTAACCTTCAGGAGACAAGACACTCCAGGTACAGTATAGACTCTCTTGCAGCCTGCTAACTCCTTTCCTAGACAAAAATTGCTTCCCTGAATGATTCTGAAAACATTTGGAAAAAAAGTATTCACGTTAAATGATAATTTAATTACCGTTAGCATTGTACATAAATGAAGAAGAACAAACGTGAATGATTGTTGCTTACGGATTCTTCCCTTGCAAGGTTAACCATGGGAAAACAAAAGCCAACCAAAACTGAAAGCGCACCTGACCCCTGCATTCTGCAAACAAACATCAGGGTGCAGAAACCAGGGTGGCCACAGCACCAGCTCAGAATGCTCTGCTGGCGTCAGTCGGAATCCGGGTTTCCAGACCCCCACATTATGTACACCATAGTCTAAATAAAGCACACACAGTTATAAACAGCGTGAGCTCATCCACTGACATTTCCTGCTTCTTCCTCTTCACAGAAAAGGGAACTTCTGCCAATGATTTAATGACAAACAAAATCAAACCTAACAGTTTTACTGCAGCAATGACGAACTGCGACCTCTCATAAAATGTATGGGAAAGTAAACACGGAGATATTTACTCCATTTAGTAAAAATGGGGAGACAACACCCTGCCCTCCACTTCTACCCCTCTCCTCTCACCCTTGGAAACCACTGAAGTGTATGTGCAATGAGAATGCCTCACCTTGCCTCTAAAGCTGTCCAATTATTCAAAATATCAGCTCACATAAAGCGAGTTACTTGACTAGTGTCTATTTTACCCTTTTCAGTACTGAATGAGATGCAATGGACATATTAAAATGTGAGAATCAAGCCCAGGATCTAAACAATACTATTTGTAGAAGTTAATTCTCAAGGCAGTTGTTCATGTTGGAGATCTCGATCTTGAACAGTCAAGTGGGAAAAAGAAACGTAGAGTCTACTTAAAGCATTTTCAAATATCAAAGTTTCGATTCCAGCAACGTGTTTTTAACTCTCCTTAACAGTTTGAATCACTCAAGTCAGTGACATTTTGTAAGCTGATATAAAGGAAGTTTTCACATATCTATGCATTCATGTGAGGACACACTAAAAATTTTGTCTTAAAACAGAAAAAAATATCCAAATGAGCAATGAGACCACCTAGTTCTGAAAAATTAGTTTAAGCAGCCGTTTTATTGTGCAAGTTTTCATGTGTTCCAAGATTCGTTCCATGCTTCAAGAAACACATTGGGGAGGTTCTTTTCAAAAGCACTGCTGCTTTTAAAAACAAACACTTACAAAATACTGAGTTATGGCTGTAACATGGGGTGGTCTGGAAAGACTTCAAAAGATAATTTAGGCCATTCCTAAAAGTAAAATAAAAAACTGGGTACAAGCATGTCGTTCTTTACTGCTCCAGAAAAGGATCCAGTTCCCAGAAATGTGCTGGAATGTTATTTATTAAATATTCACATTTGCCCTGACTCAGGTGTAGGGCATGACCAAACAAGTCTCTAGACAGAGATGCTTACCTAACATTTTAGTCACAGCCACACAATGCCACATACTGCCTGTCTCTAAAGTTTCGCAGGAAAATAAAGGATAAATTAGGGTTTTTTTTTTTTAAAGCAATATGAATTCCCAAGAGCTTTTCAGAGGGATTAGTTTTTACAACTTTACTAACAACACACTTCCTCCGTTTAATGTTTTAGCGTAAAAATTCAAAACATAAGAAGCACTTTCCCAAACATTAAAAGAAAATAATTTACTATTACTCGGAAAGCAAACTCACAGGAAAACATTAGCCCGATTTTAACACTTGAAAGAGTGACCAGACTATTTCAGCACAGCCAGGAGCTTCAGCACAAGCTGACAATGAAAATACACACCACAGTTAAGCCTCCTAGTGCAGGTGCAATCACAGTAATTGCTGGTGCAGCCTTGGCCACCTTCCCACAACAGGATCTCTACATGATGAGGAAGTTTCCAAGTGATTCTTGTGGTAGGCAACAGGCAGCCTGAGAGTCACGCTGAGCAGCATGGTTTCAATTTTACGAAATCTTGGTCGTTTCATCAGACCGGCAGGTTTGAGTAACTGCAAAGTCATTTTACAAGCTCTGCAATGCAGTGAAGTGTGGATTGGAACTGTGATGTCTGCACCGGTCTTTCAGACAAATGTTAACTCGAATTAGCACTTCAGAGTGTCTCTCCCGGGGTCCCGCCCACATACAGCCCCTTAATGTCACAGAAAGGGTTTCACTTTCTTTTGACTAAACCATCAGAGCAGCACCAGCTCAAGCCATCGCTAACTGCAAACTGCTCTAGCAGGGACACAGATCAACTGAAGAACGCTAAAACTCGGAACTACTTTCCATAATTCTTTCTGGGTACCCGCTAAAAGGAAAGCTTGGCACAGGAGCCCCAGCAAACAACCCCTCTGTTTACCTGCAGTGTGAACAGCTCTGAGCAACATCCCCCAGAGTCCCCAGCTGAGCACAGCCCAGGGACCCGGCTCTGGCATGAGAAACAACTTAAAGCAACAATAATGCCACGGGAAGCCAAGAAACCCTGCAACTGCCAGAGTGTTACAGAAAAAGAGAAAGTAAGAGTTTTTCAGGAAGAAGTTTGCTAAATATGTACTGAATGGAGCTTTTAGCTGTCTGTTCAAATAGGAAGCTCATGCGGTTTACTTCAAGCCCAAAATAATAAACTTTAATTTTACGCACAAAGACGTATTGGAAATAAAGCTAACTACTATTTTTTACATTATATTTATGTTATTTTTAATTCTCTGGGTTTTTTTAAAATAACATGTTTAGCACATAATGTTCTTAAAAAGCCTTTCTGAGAAAGTGGCAGGGAAGGAACTTCCTGGAGTTTGTGGTTTTACTCAGATATCTGACACCCTGATCCAACAGGTTATTATGGAATATGTATACAAGCAACTCTTCTTGGTCCATAAAGAGTGCACTTGTACTAAATATGTCTATTTACATAAATCCCTTTGTAACACATACTAAAAATACAATTTTCCAGAGAAGTTTCCCAGGAAATCTATTATTGTACACTTTGTAGACAAGCGAGAGTAGTTGCTATAAGTAACTGTTACATTAAACTGTGCACATAACAAGGAGAAAAGTCAAGGCTGCATTCAGAGGCGCTTCAGTCTTTCATCAAAAGTGCAAGAAATGACACTGCAGCTGCATGCAGGCCCCCAGATAATTTTCAGTTCATTGGACCCTCAGCATATAAACTGCCCTTAAACACAACAAAAGGCATTTGCTTCTAGGCGGTAAATAAATTTTAAATGCTCCTTTATTGGCAAAAAGAGAATGCAGATAGACCACAGATATTTAAGGCAAACATGAGTCAGTTCCCTTCCTACCACCCACTTCAAGGCCACAGGATGTTACCCCCACACCCAAATTCAAATTTGGCAATGGGAACGATTTTTCTTAGGCGGTTAACTGAATTAAGAGGTTTAACTGGAAAAAAAATCCAATTAAGTGCCACAAAAATATTTTCCCTAAAAAACTTGCAATATTATGAATTTGCTACTGCCAATACCATATTAATTCTAGAAAGCAGATTTAGCAACTAATTAGAAATTAACTTGGCTAAAAAGTTACAGGATTTTTTTTTTTTCCCTGGCAAATTGCAGCCTGATGTATGACTTGCCAAGACAATGAAACTGCAGTAAAAGGAAGTTTGGACTAGGTTACACCCACCTGCTTTGCTTGCCTTATAACTCAGCTTTTATAGGAAACACACCTCTTTCTTTACGCACATTACTCATATATCATCACACATATAAAATTTCCAAGCACTGTGTTCAGGCAGGAGCAAAGTTTAAATTATGTAAATTAATTATCCTGTACTACTCTGAACTGAAATCCTGCCCCACATTCCCCCTCTCTTCTGGAATATTACTCATCCAGCACACCAGGGATCATCAAGGAAAATCTAACAGAGTACAAGTGAAAACAGACCACTGCAGCAGAGGTCACATCTGTCCAATCACTACTTCTCCTTTCAAATGGCATTATTAACAAGATCTTCACCAAAAGAGTCACAAAAGTGACTCTGATGACTAGTTCCTTTCACAATCTAAAATAAAAAGAGGTTTCTAAGTTTACCTCTCAGTGGAATTGAGAGCCAGAGATCATGCTAATAAAAACAGAGGTGCACCACATGAAAAATGAATAGTATAAAATGTTTTGAATAAAAATATTTTGTCAAAAAGCCAATCTTCACACAATTGATAATTTTCTGAAATTAAACTAATTTGTTCATTTCACAGAAGACCCTACAGCTGCAGTTTTAAAAGGCTGGGCAGTTGAAGGGTATTCTCCTCCTCCCATAATAATCTACAACATAATCTGTGGTAAATATACCCAGCTACACCTCAGGCCATGGTTTTTTCATGGCAGTATATGAAAGGGCAGAGTTGGAGCTACCTTTGCAACCCACATGCTCAAACTTTCACAGATCCTAATAAATAGCCTTTGTGGTCTTTTAAACATGTTTTTAAAGGATTCTCTGTTTCTTGGACTATAGGATCCTTCTCTGAGGGTTATCCTTCCTGCAACCATTTGCACGAGCTCTCTCCAGAATCAACCTGTGCGTTAAAAATTTCCAGTTTTCAGAATTGCACTGAGTTACACAGAGGCACAGCAAAACCCACAGCAAGAGGGAACACTCTACCCTGGTAGGTACATACGGTCAGTGAAGCACACAGTGACAGAAAAATTAACTCCTGAACCAAACCAAGTGATCAGTCGTGCTGTGTCCTTGTATGCCCAGCCAGGTTGCCTTGTTTGTGGCCGTCACACAGCCCTCTGTGGTCAGCAGAGCACACTCACCCGGCCATGCACATCTGCCTCTTGCGCCAGGGCAGCGTTTTTCAATCTCTCCTTCCTGCTTGGTTTCTGAGGAAACGAAACCCAAGCCCAGTGCCTGCAGCAGCAGCTCAGACACCACAACTCACAACACCCTGCCACCTTCAAGCAGCTTCTTCACCAAGAACACAGTGAACACAAAACCAAACGCTCTGCAATGCAAGTTACCACTGCTAATTGTGCAAGCTGATATTTACTCTTCAGGCTAGCAAAAAAACAGAACATTTTTTTAAGCAGCTTCAAATCCAAATCTCAGTTGTTTCCAGGCAAGAAGCTTACATTCCTTGGTGAGATTAGCCTGTGCCTGAACACGAGCCTCACAGAACAGGCTGTATGCAGTTTAACTCATTTACTACAGAAAATATCAAGCACCAGTACTGGAAAAGAAATCCTCTGCTCGTTAAACAGAGACTGCTTACATTTCTGAAAGCTTTTTTCCCATTTTTGTGGAGCCTTCCCTCTGGAAACATTCCAAACCCACCGGGACACGTTCCTGTGTTACCTGCTCTAGACCCTGTCTTGGAGGGGGGTTGGACTAGATGATCTCCAGAGGTTCCTTGCAACCCTAGCAATTCTGTGATTCTGTAATAATCTTCATGATTTATTTTCTGACCACTGGCAACCTATTACAGATCCCGGAGTACCCAAATACACTGGAAAGTGTAAACTGGAGTCCCTGGTAGTGATAGCAGGAGAGGAGAAATGGGGTATAGTTCAATATCACAGCATTTTTGACTTTGTCTGTGGAGAAAACATGGGCTTGAAAATATCCAAACCAGACAAAGCAAATTAGGATAATCGCATCTTTCAGTGTTAGAAATAAGCTGGGTTTGCCAGGTTAGGCCTGCAGCAGACTATGGCAGATGCTCATTTCAGCCAAGGGCAGGCAGAATGACACGGATTTTTTTCCATATCACAAAAGGACAACAAAGCCACAAGACAACACATGGCTCAAACCCCAAATGAGCACATCCCCATCCAACAAGGCTGGTCTGTCTCTGCCGGCCAAAGCTTCCCAGGAAAACGGACATTCTGCCTCCCTCTTCTCATCAGGAGGAAGAGCATTTCCTCAAGCACTACTGTACCTGTTATACAACCTGCTGTAACTTACAGAAATTAATTCAGAGACAGAGCCTAATTAACTGTGTACACAGACAATGTGAATTTTGTTTCCAGTTACAAAGCCTGGTATCAGCTGCCCCAACTACTTTATTTTCTTCTGTAACTCTGGTACAGATGTTCTGAATTGCTCCACCTCCTTAAACGCTCAAATACTTCACAATTAGCTGAACTGTGGATATGAGTCATCTAATTTCCTTTTCCAGTAAGGGTCACTATTGGAAAATTGGCATACCAAGGCTAAGTAATCATATTACCAATGAAAATTATAACAAGTGCTGTCCTGGTGAATCTGAAAGCTCTGCTTTTTGCACAGTTTCTTAAAATAAGAATACTACATACAACAGAATGAAAAGGGAAAACTAACTAAATTAGCCTCACTGCTCACAATCCATCTTTGAAACCAGAGCAAAGCACAGAAAAACTCAGTAATCTAATTAAAATGAGGGAAAAAAAATCCTGACACGCTTTCCAGTAGTAAACCCTTGCCAAAACACATTCACTAGCAGCAGAAATTGGAGAAATCGCTTATGGTGAAGGAAAAACGGTGACAAATTCATCAAGTTTAGTGGTAGGAAACCTATGCCTAGACACTGACTTCAAAGCGCCACATGATTTTTAAGGACAGGTCAACAAACTAAAAAGCCTGAATCTGAATTAACCCTGACTTTTGTATTTTTCCTAGAACGCCTACAATTGCTTCCAAATGCAGTATTCTGGGAAGTAAAATGCTTTCAAGCACTCAGAAGTGCATTATTAAGACACTCCAATGGAGTGTAATTTATTGTCATTAAAATGTCCAAAGATTATAGGGTATGGACTGCTTGCAATGTGAAATACACTTAAAAGGATTGCCCGAAGTGCACCCCTGCCTCAACAGCACCCAACACTCAATATAAATACTGAAAGACATTAATATTAAAGTGTAATACTAAAAAGAAACCTACTAAAAACTGGTGCTTTGCTTGCACTTCTGCAGAAGACCTCAGAATAAATACAGTAAAAAATCGAAAAGTACAAGCAAACTAGAAATTCTAGACAACAAAGAACAAACATTCCACCAGTAGCCCTTCCCTAACCCTGTCCTTAGAATTAGGGTGCAATTGCGCCAGGTTTTCCAAGCAGGGAGAAGAGACACCCAGACCAGAGAGTCCAGTGCCAAGTCCACAGGTAGTTTGGAATTAGCCCTCAGAAAGGGGAACGTCCCTTAAAAAGCAGCATCTATGAGAGCAGTGTGCCAGGGTGGTAACTCGACCTAGAAATCAGCCTGATGCAAGAATGGGGAACTGAATGTTTTCTGACCCATAGTGCCAGGAAACCATCACCTCCTTCTCAAGGGTACTGTCAAAGGTAATAGTTGCAACTCCTAAGTAAGAACAGGGCACTAAAGGAAGTTGCCCGTTGTTGCCTCCTGTCGTGTTCAAAGAGAATGCTCATCTTGTTGGACATACAAAGAAATAACCCAACCGACATCAGCCCATCTCTCTATACAGTGAAGAATTAAACAGTCATCAAGAAACAAGGCAAAACCCGCCCTTTAAAAGAAATTGGCATGGAGAGAGAGGGTGGAGTATACCTTGCAGGCAAGGAAGCAGGACAACTCTTCCAGAAGGAATACAGCTTACTACTTGGTTAAAAAAAACACAGAAACCTCAACACACACAACACAAAACCCTGGGCAACGTCTGTAACGAAACAAAAACCTACTTGGTGTTCCACTGGCTGCAGTCACAGACAGTGCCACTCACCGCAGTTCCCAATGTTTCAACACCCTAAATGGGACACCTCAGTCATAACTAATTTTGGAAAGTTCTGAGATGGGGTTTTCCTCCAGAGTCATATCCGGCTGGCTTTTCAAGGACAGCATTCCTGTGAGCAATTACGACCTCTCTAATAAAATTGCCTAACAAGAAGGTTAAGTTTGATGTCAAGCCTAGGCCTTTGCACAACACTAATTTTCCAAAGCTGCAATGTAATTGAAAGGAAAAGAGGAGTCACCCATCTTCTCAAGCAGAGACATTTATGATTCTCTTTTCAGACATTCCATAGCTGAAAACAAAGATAATTAAAACACTTCAACTGCTCCTTCCTAAACGTTTTTTTTCTGTCATTTACAAAGAGCAAGCCCTGACTGCAAGATAAGGTTCACACCTGCTGTACTGGAACCACACATCAGAAGACAGGAAGATCAGCCTAGCTGAGAAAGGCCATCCCTCCTCCAAAATATTTGTTACATCAACCCCTTCTCCTTGTGGAACAGACCTCACCAGGAGACCAAGGCTCCACGACACCCACTACCCCCTTCACATCGCCACGGCAGCACTGCCTTTCCGTGCCTTTAGCGCGGCGCCTTCCTCCCCCGCAGGAAAAGATGTGCCTGGACTTACAGGGGGGCTGTGCCGGGGAGGGAGGGCACCCAGCCCGACCCCCGTTCCCCGTGGGTGATGCCGCTCGCACGGCCCCGCTCGCAGCCGGNGGCCAGAGCCCCCCCAGCCCCGCCGCTTACCCCATGCTCGCCGCCGCCGCTCGCCCCGCGCCCGCCGCCCGGCCCCGCGCACGTCACGCCGCCCGCACCGCCCCTTAAAGGGGAGCCCCAGCGCCGCTCCGCCGAGCCGGAGAGCCCAAACCCACTCGGAGACATGCATCGGCCAGCGCCCGGCGTCACCGCGTCCAGCTCGGGCGTCCCCAGCATGAGGAAGACACGGAAGTGTTGGAACAAGCCCAGGGGAAGCCGCGATGTTGATAAGAGGGCTGGAGCACCTCCCCTAAGGAGAAAGGCTGGGAGAGCTGGGAATGCTCAGCCTGGAGAAGAGAAGGTTGTGTGGACACCTCACAGCAGGGTCTTCCCTTCTGGTTCCCCTTCAGACCTTCCAGGGTCTGAAGGGGAACCAGAGAGGGACTCTTTATCAGGAACTGGAGTGACAGGACAGGGAGCAATGGGTATGACTTGAAAGAGGGGAAATTTAGGTTAGATATTAGGAGAGGAGTTTTCACTATGAGGGTGGTGACACGCTAGAACAGGTCGCCCATGGAGGCTGTGGATGCCCCAATCCTGGCAGTGTTGAAGGCCAGGCTGGATGGGCCTTCAGCAAGTGGGAGGTGTCCCTGCCCATGGCACGGGTAGGCTGGGAATAGGTCATCTTTGAGGTACATTCCAACCTTTTTAATATTCCGTGTTTAACCCCTGCCCTCTCTTCATCATCCTCCACACTGTGAAAAACTGACGCATTTTTATACAGCAAGACTCCTGTCATCACCAATACAGGCTTAAAGGAATTTACTTTTTCCCCAAGACCGAAACAGAATGAGAAATATTGATAAAAACCTACTGCAAAAGATGCTAGAAAACCAAGGAGATACTTCAAACAAAAGCAGATTTTCTTCCAGAGCCACTACGGATTTTCTAAGAGTACAAAGCAAGGGGTAATGGCCATAAACTAAAACACAGGATGTTCCACCTTATCATGAGGAAGAACTTCTTCATGTTAAGAATGGCAGAGCACTGGAACAGGCTGCCCAGGGAGTGCACAGGGACACTCAAGTCACACCTGGGCATATTCCCATGCCACCTGCTCCAGGTGACCCCACCTTGGCAGAGGGGTTGCACTGGATGATCTCCCGAGGTCCCTTCCAACCCCAGCTGTTCTGTGATTCTGTGCTAATGCCTCAACCCCTGTTCAGCAGGGAGGATACAGATTATTATATACAGAGATTGTTACAGTCTAAATAGCGACATCCAGCCTCTTCCTCATGTCTCTCCTTCTTCTGACATGTACACAGATTCTGAGTGCTCCACACTCTTAACACACAAATAAGTATTTCTATTTTCACATTCTAGCAGAATCATGGAATTGTTTAGGCTGGAAAAGACCTTTAGGATCATTGAGTTCAACTGTTAACCCAGCACTGCTAAGTCCACATGTCCTGATTACACAATGAAGAACCTCTAAATAAATTCCATTTTCAAAGCTTGCATGGCTTACCTGGGGCTAGAATCGTCAAAATCATCAGGGAACCTGTAACAAGAGAATTCATCTCAGAAAATTGAATTTATGACTTATTCAAGTTATCTAGCCAAGTTTCAAGTGCTTATGAAAGGTAATGTACACTAAAAAGAGAAATTCTTTTTGTTGTCTGTGGTGCTAAAAGTATGGATTTGACATTTGCCTGACAGTGCCATTCCAAAGTACTTTTGCAAAATAAAAAAAAAAAAACATAGATTTGGAGCAGCTGTGGATAAATGCATTTACTGCATTAGCCCTAAGTAACTGAAGTTAGTCAGTGATTAGCAACAAAAATTAACAAATTTAGCTTTTTACTAAGCTCACCTTCACCATTAATTAAGCTTAATTACTTATGGTCTGACATAGGCATCCCTGCTTTGGGGAGGAGAGAGGAGCAAGCACAGCAATTTGTCCACAAAGTGGGGTCATATTCTCATCCTCTCCATGGAGAACACCAAAATATCAATTCTATAATGAGGGTTTCTGTTACCTTCAGTCAAACTGAACCAAAGGCAGCACAGAAGTGCGACATTTCGGTACCACTCCCTCCTCCACGTGGCTAAAGGTCATCTGACAATCATCTGATGGTCTCTGCCCTCACACTACAACTGCACATCACCATGGCCTCCAAGGAACAGGTTTGTACTTTGAACAAGGCCCCTTACGCCTGGGTGTAGGGAAAGTGAGCATCGCCCCCCCTTGGAGATGTGGGTGCTCTTCTGTGCTTCACGGAAACAACATCGACCTCAGGCCACTGCTTCACCCCAGACATCATCCAGCGGTTAAGCCCTGCCTGAGCCAGGTGCAAGATAAGCAAGTGGCTCAGCTCAAGTTTGTGCACAACCAGCCTCAACAATTCTCCACAGCAAGCCTGGCAATTTTCCACATTATCCACTCTGACTACAGTCAGAACTCCACAACAGGGGGTTTTAGAGCATGTCCTCTCTGCTCCTTTGGGATGCCTTTCACTTGGTAACATTCTCCATCTGGAGTAGGTACCAGCGGTACCTATCTGGTGTCCTGAAGTATTCTGAAGTGTGAAGTTAAGCCTTCACTAACAAGGACTTTACACGTTATAGCAATACTGACAAGGACAATCATTGTAACAAACATTAATGCATATTGTATTGGGCCTTGAAGCCCTCCCGCCAGGGTTAAAAAAAGGCATATTAAAGCTTCATCCCAACCAGTTGTCCGACGGTGCATGGAGTTGTTTGTTTAGCTCTTGGAGCTTCCTGATAGACTCTCGAGTTTTTTCTAGGTCAGGCATCCTTGGAAAAATTAAACAGAGTGTAAGTATTTGAAAATGCACAAGAAGACACACATCAGTTCATGCATTAATTTATCCACCTCATTATTCTCATTTTACAGGTAAGTAACAAACATTAATGTTGATCCCTGATATAGCCACATATAGAGGAGAAAGATCCTTCAGGAAGATTTAACAAACAGTGTGGTTTTGTCATTTGATGACAGAATTATAATGTGTTTATACATTCAGTTTGCCTCGTACCTTTCTTTAAACTCCTTGCACCGTATCCGTTGTTCATCAAATCTTAGGAATACGTTAGAGCAGCAGTATCGATACAGGCAAAATCCACAGCAGAACTGGGGACAGGATTGTGCAGGTTGTAGTCGGCCAAAACTATCTCTATATGCCGCACACTCCTCACCCAAAACTGAAAAGAGTTACAAACCAATAGTAAGTAAAGGAATAATTTTTTTCTCATACTGTCTTTTTCTCATACTGACCAGCTCACCAAAGTTAACATTTAAATACGCTAAAAGCAATTGGGTTAGGTCTTACAAACCAAGTATTTCCTTTAGTGTATAACAAAGGCAGATACTTACTCCTCACACACAGAGTATCTCATCTTCATCAGGCACCTCTACCCAAACGTTCACACAGACATAAGCACTAAACCGCATGAAAATGAGATGCTGACGATACTCTCTTCACTACGTCTGACAGTAGCTACCAAATTATGGTAAAGACTCGAAGAGCAACATGAGTTGCCAAACAGGTTAAAAATACGAAAAAAGCCCTAAGACCAGTTAGAAGAAAATGTTAAATTTGCCTAGAGATTTGGCTTGATGCAAAAGATGCAACACCACCACATTCATTGTAGGTTTGGATTGCCATGCGACTTGGTTGTTTCTACCTGTTGCTTTGTTTACTTCACAGAAAATCCTAATTCTGATAATCCATTGCAGAAAACAGAGATGTCATACAATAGAGATTCTGAGACGTCGTACAACAGAGATTCTTAGAACTAAAATCAGTCTAGTTGGCATTCCCACTACAAGCATCACCTGGCACAGCTCCAAATTACATGGTAATGCACTGGGGATGTTCATGTACTGGGATGGCTCCCTTAAGGGACACCCCACACTTTTCAGCACTGCATTGGGCTGATACATTCCTTAAGAGACTGGCTGTTTTCTCTCTCTTTGCCCTCCCAAGCCTGAGTAACTGCACCATAAGAATGGCATATTGAAAGCTTTTAACTGCCACATAAAAATACTTCTCAAAGCTTAAGCAAAAATCATTTCCCAAGAACGGTATCACTTCATTTTTCAGAGATAAATGCTGCAGTCACCTGGTTTCTATTCGTCATTTTCCTTCCTATCCCATACCACGTTAACAAGACATACCCTGATACCTTGCTCCTAAACCACAATCCATCCAAAAAAACTCAAATTCCTTCAGGTGTAGCTGTTCAGAGAAAGCAAACAGGATGAGGTAAAGACAATAAATCCTGTTCCTTCAATAGAGAAGAGGTATTTCCTGGAGTATTTAAACTGACTTTAGCATTTGAAAACTCAGTCTTGACTCTCTGGCATCAAGAAATAACTGAATACTTCAGCTGTTGCCTGGAATAAAACACAAAACCTTTCCAAACAGTGTTAAAATTATAATATAAAAGCAAGTCTATAATTGAAAGTCTTCATGGTGCACAATATAGTGATATGCACACACGATACAGTATTTCTGCAATTTTTATAAGCTTAGTTGATTAGTAATCTATCAAATATTGTCCAATTAGAAGAGCAGCTGGTTTGGTATTTCCCCCTGGGTTCTGCCCCATTGGAGCCCCCCCGGCCTTTTTTCCCTACACTTTATCGTGTCTACGATGTATGGTGCGAAACAAAGTGTCCTTGCTAGACTAAAGGAAAGGCTAAACAGAATTCCAAGAATGTATTAGTAAGGGTTTGGTAAACTGTGGGGGAGGGCAGGAAAAGTACTATAACTTATAACTATGTTTTAACAGCCTACAAAGTTACAAATACATGAAAAATATATAAAAAGTTAAAAATATTCAGGCATCACAGCCAACGATTAAAAGAAAAACACAAATCTTCTAAGGGTTTAAACATACAGGTTCACTAAACAGAAGCAAAGAGGAACTTCTGTACCAAGACCACAGTGCTTTTTACAGGTTTACATATCAAATTTTTCTTCTACAGACACCTATTGCCACTTGACTCCTCCCTCCTTCCTCTATCCCTAACAAGGAAATGAAACCAATTCAAAAATACCTTGTGAAATTACAAAGCAAGGCAACCAACAGAATTCGTTCCTTCATCTCACAATTGAACTACTGCAGCACAATAAAATAACAAGGAAAACCAAAGGCCCAGGCCACATCTCAGGTGGCTGAGCTGAACCAACAAGGGCTGAGCACACCAAAGAAGAATTTAGTGTCTCTGCTTTGTTCCCCTCTGCTTCCATCAGCCGTGGCATCCATGAGACTCTTCCTCAACTGATTCAATTCTCCAGCTCATCAGCTGATTAACTTCTGGTACTTCTTTTCCCAGCTGATTTTCTGATGGGTTAATTACTTGAATCACCTGAGAAGAGGTACAGTGCACACCCAAGCCACCACAATGCAGCTACTGATGGGTTAATCCCATCCTGCAGGACAGCAGCACGTTAATTTCACACTATCAGTACCACACAAAACCATTAACAGACTGATGAAGCTCCATCTCGAGAGCAGAGCTGCCAAACTCTTCCCACCCAGTCCCCAATCACTGCAGTAAGTACTAATTTCCAAGCCCATTTATTCAAGGCCAGCTTGCATTCAGTTACTGTTATAGCCCTTCCACGGTGAGTCAGCTTAAATGACCCTTTTTCTGGTGCTCATACCTCGAAGTACTTGCAGGTAAAACTCCGACCATTTCGGCCACACTGATTTCAGCTCAGCCCCCAAACAAACTGCAATCCTGGATTACTCTGACCGAGTCAAACGTCTTCTTACACATCATAATCAACTTTCCTGCACGTGTTTGTGCAGAATTGGATCCCTCTGATCAAGAGACACCACTGATACATAAAATATAAAGAGTGCTTCTCCTTCTCCAAGACTTCACCAGCTAAATTCTGTGATCGCATCTGCTCTTTCTAACCACACGACAAAGTCGGGGAAAACCACACAGTCCATCCTCTAAGCATAACAACAAAATAGCTACAGACAGGGCAGCTGAAAAAAACCCAATTATCAATAATAGCATTAGATGTTTGAACTCAATTATCAAACAAGCTTACGTAAGTAGTGCTGTATATGTGAATTCATCACTTAACGCCCCAATATTTCTATTATCCTGCCGTAAACGTGTAGAATTTACTGTGTCGGGGGTGAAAAGGTGAAGGTTTTTAATGGGATGACTCAAGAATGACCGGCAGCCACTTTAGTACATCATTGCCTTACCTTAGTTACCAGCAGCCCGTATCATCAGGTGGGGGTCCCGCAGCCACTGCTGGGCACTAAACTGCTGCTGGCCGACCCCACCGCTCCACACAAACCCACCTCACTTCGGCAGAACTTTTCCTTCACCAGGACTTTTCCCTCAGCGAGCTCAATTCCGCCCCATAACCTCTGAGTACATGTGGGCACCTCCGGGACCTCGTGTCCCCAACACCACGCGTTCCTCAGCCCCCCAGACCACGGCTCCACAGCCCCCAGACCACGCGTTCTTCAGCCCCAAACTACGGCTCTTCAGCCCCCCAAACCACGGCTCCACAGCCCCCCAAACCACGGCTCCACAGCCCCCCAGACCA
>VYZT01060209.1:0-48758 GCA_013400735.1 Pomatostomus ruficeps | reverse complement strand
TTTTCACAGTATTCTCACTGACAAGAAGAAGATTCCAATGTGGAGGTTGTCAGATGCTTTTGATTGAATATGCTATTTGGGAGCTAAAACACTTCACAAACACATATTGCTTCTTTTTTCCAATCCTTTCCCCATCTTTTCCTACTCCTATTCCCTTGAAAATAGATTTTTTAAAAAACAGCTCTTTTTAAAATATATTTATAAACATGGAATTTTTTTTGTGAAATGGAATTTTTTTCTCCCAGACAATGAATAAGGTAGATTACAGAGGTACTGTTTTTTGTTTTTTTTTAATTTTATCTTCTTTGCTGAAAAGCCATGTTTTTTTCCTAATCAATCTTTATATTTTCCACAGTACAGTTGGTGGTATTCTTTGATTTTTTTTCCATTTATGAAGACATTATTCCAAAGTTGTGATTAAACAGAGCAGAAGACACTGTTGCCACACCCATGCTATCTTTCCCAGTAGTAATTCTTGTATATCTGAGACAAAAACTTTCTCCAGTCTTAGCAATGTTTTAAGCTATCCAGTATTTTTTATCAAACTTAAACATACAGCTCTATGGAATTTTAAATTCTATTCTGATTATGAAAGGAAATTATTTTTTCTGTGCACCCTGTCTTTATCTGTCATAGATAGATTGTAATACAGAGTAAAAAAAAAATACCTTTAAAAGATAACTTCTGTGAATTTTGAAGACATGACAAGAAATCTGTATTTTCTCCTGTGAGTTTAGAAAAAAGGTGGGCTCAGGAATGAACCAACAATATTAATACTCAAACATAAATGGGTGGAGAAGCAACCTATCAAGAACTACTAAATTCAGCTTTTGAAAAGCTTGACAGCCCACAGAGCAGAGCTTGTTTTACTAGTTTATACTAACCTTACCTTACCTACTCATTCATTATGAAACACATAAAAACTTTAAAACTCTCTGCAATCACCAAACTGAAGAATATAATATGCTTTAATTTTATTTAATTTTATCCTCAGTATGAGAACAGTAGGTTACATTAAGATTTATTCTGTATATTCTTATTGAACTATTTTCAGAAATCTCTTGGTTTGTTCAACCTTGACACATAAGTTGAACACTTTTTAATATTTAAAATAATACAGAAGCATGTATTTTTCAAATCATTCTAATGGAATAAATTCACTTAGTTTAGACAGGTAGGAATAGACTTACATATTTTACCTTGCAATGCGTGATCAGTTACAAGGAAGATATAGAAACTCTGACTTAATTTTCATGCTTTTTTTTTAGTGTAGAAGTGATCCAAGTGATTTTGTTAAAGTCATATCTAGTCATGTAAACAAGTAAAATTAGGACTATCACTGATAAAGAGATTTCTTCTTATTATATCAAAATTTAAAAATAAAAGGGGAAAAATGCAAGGAAAATAATCAAACCTCAAGTCCTAATTTCAATATTACAAAGAAATACAATAACATTTTCATGACGAAAAAAATATGTTTAGTGTTTACCTCCATTATGTCTACTGAGCTAGTCTATAGTCCATTTTTTTTCATGCTTTCCTGACTACTTTGTGGTTTCTCTGTTTGGTCAAGCAAATATTTTTGGTACCACTTGATATTTTCAAAGTTCTCCAGTACATCTCAGTGGATTCTTTTTTTAAAGAACTAGTGTTAAACTAAAAAAAGTACTATAAATAATATAAATGAGGTTTATAAATTACTGCTGCAGATGTTCAAACTATTTATAGTAGAAAAAATATGCAAATGTTCAAGGAAAACTTGATTGGATAGATCAGTATCACCACTGAGGATACTGATTTTGTAAGGAAATCAAATAAACATGCACTGAATTATATTTTTATCCAAAGACTTTTGCATAGCTAAAATAACATTGATATTGATTCACTTCACCCTGGTCAGAGAATACCTTTTTTTTCTTACCCAATGCCAAAGGTTAAGGAGATGATTTACCTGATTGAGGTGCACCTTTGGAGGGCAGTGGTTTCAGAACATGAGATATTTATTTGTGAACAGTATTATAGAATATAGAGAAAAAATAATATTTATTTTACACTTTTATTTTTGGTCTGGTCAGATTTTAAACACTCTGACTTCTGAGACTGTTCTGACATTTGTATGGCAGTTATGAAGAATTCTCCTTCACTCCTCTGAGTTTTACCTGATGATATTGAAAAACTTGTTCAGCATAAAAGAAACCTGTTAGGCAAAGGACTGGGAAATCAATCATTTATCAGCCCTGCGGAAACCCATCCATGTATGGAAGAAACAGCTCAAACTAACAGACTATCCTATCTCTCACTGTTTCCATAGGCTATATTCTGTATTTGCTGTTTGTATTTCCGTCATTGTTGAAATTTCTCCACAACTGCAAGTAGCCAATACCACAGGTCTCTTCTACTTTTTGCTGCCAGGAATGTAGTCTTTTATAAACACTGTCTCGTTGCAAAAAACCCAAAAAACTAAATGGGAAATAGAGCTGCTTCTCAATAAAAAAACTGTCTAATCCAAAATCTCACCTTCTTCAGTCAGAAGATATTATAATTGTCAAGAAAATGTAGCTAAAAGTTCAACAGTTTGAAAACTAGGTTTATCCCTACTAAAAAGAAAAGTCTAAACACAGTCAATCAGTTTATTACCGCTTCCAGGAGCTAGTTAGTAAAATTACATAGTTGAAGTGCTGGATTTTTTCTTAAGTCAAAGCCATATATTAGCAATTAATTTTATAACAGAAGGCTTAGTTAGAGTCAAATTTCAACTCAACAATGAAACTACACAGCAACTGAAACACGGGAAAAGTGTTGAAAATCATTGACATAAATACAGTATTTTAAAGAAGAGCGTAAAGTATGGGAACAAAAGGAAAAATGCTAAATGTTGATGTGTGGTAACACAGATTCTTTCCCATGGGAATTTTTCTCTTCTTCTTCCTGTGTTTTATAAATAAAGATAAAGTTTAGATGTTATTGAAATGGTCTCTGGGAAAGATGGGTGGTTCTAACCTGGCCAATCGGCCTAGGGGGAGGTTTTGGATTTACCCAATCCGGACGACCTCTGAAAAGTCTATATGAGTTTTATAATTAAATAATAAATTCAGATTTATGCCACTTGACCATCTGGATCTCTTCACTCGGCTAGCGGTTCAACAGCGACATTGATGGGATTATTTTATTGTTTCTTGAGCTACATAAACTCTGGTTGTTTCAGTGGCAATATTTATTTCCTAATGATGTGCACCTGCAATATATTGCTAGATGCAGATCAAGGAGTTGGTATGCCAGATTCACTTTGTGTCTGTGTCAGGTTTAAGTTAAAGATAAATTGATAAGAAAAGTTTGGTTGGGGTCAATGTCAAAGGCAGAGAGTTTTAAATGTAACCGAAACCTTTTAAAGGTTGGCAAAGGTAGCTTTTATAACTTTGCTTGTCTTGTCAGAATCAAGATAAAAAAATCTGGATTATAATTTGGACTTCATGAGGTTCCTTCTTTGAACCTTCTAAAAATTTGGAAATACTCATTATTAAATCTCAGCTAGTCAAGCAACTGTCATCTGCAAAACAATTTCTCTTTTCTGCCTATTCATTCAAAAATAACAATGAATGAAAATATTAGCATACGGCTTTAAAAAAAGCAAATGAACCCGCCTGGAATTAATAACTTTTCCCCATGTAATTTAAACATCATATACTCCTAAGCTGGTACTGCTTCAATTTCAGTATTAATAAAAGTGCTGAGAGAATTGCCAGAGAACTTTATGTAAAGATCTTTCAACTTTTTCCAGTCCCCCACACAGGCCAAGTTGATTGACACACAAATGGTGAGGCCTATTTCTTTCTTGAAGACAGCTTTGTTTGAAGACCAATACCCATACTTATCTGAAAAGAGCTTTTATTTTTGTTGGGGATTGAAACGATATTTTCTAGAGAAAACTTCACTGAATGAATGCTTAACATAGTATTTTTAACACTGAAACATACAGGGGGCTAGAGACATAGAATATCTAGCATTCATGAAAGCTTCAGAAAATAAATTTTCTCCTGTTAAACTAGAATTTCTGCATAGGAAGGTAGAGTTGAAGTATACCTAAACTGCAAATAACTCTGTGGCAAATCAGAGGATCGGTCCGTGTTGAAGTGTTCTTTAACACTCCAAATAGCCAACAATCAGCATTGTGCAAACCATGAAACTACATCAGGCTTTAATGGGGACTTTGTCATTACACATCCACTAAGTTTAGTAAAAACAGCTACACCCTGTAGTATACTCTGTAATAGTGAGTGATTCCTTTCACCAGTTGTGCTCTCTCAGAGACTTAACAATTTTTCAGTGTTTCTCTGAAATCCTAGGAATTTCTTTGTTGGAAGTGGGTATAATTTTTTTAATGTAAAATATTATTTAATGAACATTTTATTAGTTGTGTAGAGAATAAGTGCAGTTGGAAGTGGCAGGAATCAAAAGCTCTCCTATCTATTGTTACAGAAATACACACAGCTTTTGTAAGTTACCATGGATAAGAAATAAGCAATATAATGAAATGACACTTCAGCTAAAAAATAGTTAATTAAATATATATTAGTGAAGATTAAATCAGTTGCTACTTGTTCAATTAAACCTCTGAAAAGTGTTTTGTTCTGTATTTCCCTTCTTTTGATGTCTAATTTTGGTTCCTTAACAAAGTTTTACACAGTAGACATATTTCAATTAAATAAAAGCTAGTAATTGATTGGTATCTTAGTATATTATCTAATTCTAGGGTTGATTCTCATAAGCCAGTAACAGGAAATCAAATACTGAAAGGGTCACAAAAATAGCTACCAAATATAACTCACTTCACATTGGCTGCTGGGTGAGGAAGAAAGCAATAGAAAACATTGGGAAAAGTTCCAGAGGATTTTAAGATATTATGGAAGTATTAGCCTGGGCAAACATAATTTGATTAGAGCCATTCACCACAGGTTTAAGAGGGGAAACTAATGCTCAAGCAAATTAAAAGGTCTTCAAAGTTGTTATTGTCATGAAGTTCTGAGTGACTTTGGGTGGTGGTAATGGGATATGGGCCTGTTCACCTCTGGGTCACTATTTCAAATTTAGCCAAGATCAACAGCAGCCAAAACTTGCCGATATCTTATGGCTTAGTGACCTGTGTGAAATAAGCTGAGGGTCTCCTTTGTGTGCTTATTGGACACTAACCCACATCAAAAAGGCACCATCACAGCAGGTGCTGCTGTTGTCAGTCTTAACAGAGACGAAGGGGCTGTGTGGACATGTAAGCTGTGCACCCCTCTGAACGGAACAGGTCAGCTCTTCAGCTCTCTAGGTCAGGGTTGCTATGTTGAGAGATACTTCTGGCAACAGTACCTTTGCTTTACCTGTACAGGCTCGTGAACAACCTAGAGCAAGCACTATATGCAAACAAGAAATTAACAAAACAAAACAAAACAAAACAAACAAACAAAAAAACAAAACCAAAAAAACCCAAAACAAACAAAAAAAAACCAGAAGAAGAAATAAAAGAGACACACAGCTAAAATCTTGTACTTTTTAATTTGAGTATATGGATAATTTCCAAAAAAGAATTTTGCAGAGGATATAGTCTTAGGGGCATTTGTCATCAAGGCATAAAAGGCATAGTTTATTTTATTCAATATATGTGAACAGTTGAAGTGTCAATGAAATGCAGCCTGTACATATGTGATAGGTGCAAAATCCATTTTAAATTTATTGGGAAATATAAATTCTGTAGGTATGTATTAGTGGAAAATTATTCATGAGTGAGTTCATTTATTTGAGGTTTTGAAGATACTGATCAATGATAATAATCAGAGATGCCAGAGATTGTAAAATAATGAAAACCAATGCTGAGAACAGGTTTTGCCTAAGGGCTAATGCCTTATATGACTGCTCCGAGTACTGTGTACTTTTTTTTTCTTCTTTAGTTATTCACCCACTGGTTCAGCTTAGGATTCTGTCTGCACATCTGTCCTGGTTTCCAAGACAGGTACCGGCCGACGAAGACAGAACAGCCTCCCTTGGAATAGGAAATGTAACCTCCTTCCCTCTGAATTAGTATAATTTTGAAATTAAGGGGGCTTTCAGGCAATGGTATGAGAAAAGAGGAATAACAGTCCTTTACTAATATATTTATATATATGATGGGACAGACTGTGGCAGTGAGTTTAGGGGGAAATCCCCTAGCTGCCACCTTTTAACCCTGTCAATTATAGATTTTGTTCCACCTCTGTTATTTAAATTTTCATCACACTGTATTACTATTCAGCAATTGCTAGAAACTTCTGCTGTTCTGTAACGTTCATAGGTTAATGCAAATACGTTCCGCCTTTGCCCAGAACTCATTGGAAAACTGTCATCTCATGTCAATCTGTGATTTGGTAAGAGTCCTGGACCCTACGTTATGACTATCCCTTCCCTTTCCCTATAAAACCCTGCATAACCAACTCCTCGGGTTCTCTCTGATAGCCCATATCCTGAAGAAACAATAAAAGTCTGGGTACTGCTATCAAGGGTCCGTTCTCTCTTCTTTGCTTCTACCTGCTTTATTTATAATAAATAAAGTGCTCTGCCTAACACTGCAAAAGCAATACCTAGGTAAATAGATAAGCAAAGAGATAGCGCTCCTCCAAGCAGTGAGACGCTTATCTGACCCAGAGCGCTGGATAGAGATTGCTCCGCAGAACCCCGGGCAGTTCTGCTGACTCCAGAAAGCGATAACAGACAAAACAACAACAATGGTAACCACAACAAATAAGAACAGACAAACCCAGGGACAGTCTCTCCCCGCTCTGTTGGCAGTTCCCCTTTGGTGCAGTCACGGTCACAGCCGGCAGGGGCGCTGGTGCTCCCGGTGCGCAGGGAGGGTGCGATGACTCCCCTGGGCTGCAGGGGGCGCTGTGGTGCGGGTCTGGCCGCGAGCGCCATGGCGGCTGCAACCAACAGGAAGGGATGGAGAAAGAACTCCCTGTACGAGCTCCCAGGGGCAGCTGGTCCCAGTGCCCGCTTTGGATAGCAGGAGGAGCTGTAACAGGAGCCTCGGAGTAGCAGGCTGGGAAGACAGGAATTAGCAAGGTCCCGGCAGGGTAGGCAGGGGTGTGTCAGCAATTCGGCAGCCGAGGCTGGAAGCACTGAGGTGTCCCGGCAGACAGGGCTGACTCTTGGACCACGGCTGGGAGAGGCTGGCTCCCTGGGAGGGTAAAAAGGCTTGGGGATCCCGGGTTTCTTCTGCCAAAACACTGGAGTGTGGTGGTGAAGCAGAGTGTTAGATAAGTCCCAGTGCAATAGCTGTCATGAAGTAGGGTTCTACTCATGGCAGAAGCTGCAGAATAACCCAAACCCCAACAACATCTTTGCCATATTATTCTGAAGTCCAGATATAAGAACTCTCCTCAAAAAGTAGTCACTTCACTCGTCCTCCCTCCAGACTTTGTGTCACAATTCCTGGTCTATATGGGCAGATTCAGCTGTGACTGAGGAAGTCATAGCTGAATCTGCCCTCCTTGCTATTTCTGCTCACAGGGACTATCCCCAAAAGGAATGTCCTGAATCCCAAAAACCTGTAGGTGCCTTCTGAGGCAGGCATCAACTTACACACACCACTTGCCATTCAGTATTGTACTGAATATTATCTGGCAATAGAAACCTTGTAGCCAACATGTGGTACTGCAGCACTAAATGTAATCATCCATACATGATCGTTGCAGGTGTAGGAACATTTTGTACATGCAAGAGCTGACATCATAAAGAGGATAGCTAAGACAACTTGTGTAGGTTAGAAATTACCTAATACTGGTTGTATGTCAAATGAGATGGATAAAAAATCCACTTAATATAAACTTCAGAATAGAAAACACTGGAAAACCAAGCCATTGAAAAAAACCTTTTTGCTCTAGCTCTTCTTTTAAGTGTATGTATGAATAATTTAGCTGTTAGATTGCAGGTCTAAAAGACTCATATGATATAGTGTTTAAATAAGCTTTTTAAGTCCAAAACATGCACTCTAATGATATATTTTTTAAAAGTGAATTACTTATTTTGATTGAATTAATGCATACTTGTGTAACAAATTGAAATATCAAAACTGATTTCTACCTTTTAATTTCCTTCACAGTTGTTTGTATGGGGATTTGTTTTGGATTTGTGCTGAACATGGGCTTGATAATGTACAGATATTTTTGCTATTGCTGAGCAGAGCTTGCACAGAGCCAAGGCCTTTTCTGCTTTTCCTGCAGCCACACTGGTGAGGAGGCTGAGGGGCATGGGAGGTTGGGAGGAGATGCAGTTGGGACAGTTGACCCCAACTGACCAAAGGGATATTCCAGACCATATGAGATCATGCTCAGTATATTGGGNTATGGCTTTTGCTCTTCCTATAAAGCTATTTTTATGTCAACCTGAGTTTTCTAGCTTTAGTCTTCCAGTTCTCTCCCTGATCCTGCTGGTGGTGGAATGAGCAAACGGCTTTGTGGGGCTTGGCTGCTGGCTGGGTGAAACCATGGACAATGTGCTGTTTTATATTAAAGTAAAGCATCTCTTATTTCAATGGTTTTACCTGAAACTATATAACACTTAATATTCTGTTATTCTGTTCTCCCATAAATTCAGTATTCCATGTTATAAGAAACTTAATAGTTCAATTTTAAACATAGCACATTATCTCTGAATCATACTTGTTTGTTGTAACAAACAGGTATGTACACATTTATAACATGTATGTTATAAATGTGTACCTACAAGTAAGGAAAGATAAAATTCTAAACCCTCAAAGGTTAGTAATTCCTGTATTTTGCAATGTTACAGAAGCCTTAGAAAGGCAGCGATTCATCACTGCTGGCCATAGCATATAAAGGCAAATGTTAAATATCCCTTTGTCATTAAAATTGGCAGGGTGGTAAATCAAAGAATTTTCTTTTTGCTATTTATTTATATTTGGCTACATAGTCAGTGGAATGTCTACTCAAAAACAAAGAACCTTTCACTAATACTTACTTTTTTGCCTCATTTATCTTACATACTATCAACAAGAATCAGCTTCCCCTCTGCAAAGAAAGCCTAAATGCTTATCACCCTGCTGATATGCAGGAAAAAGCTCTGAATTTGTGGGTAAACTCTTATCTGTGTCATGCAGAAACACATGAAATATCAGAAGAGAAATGCATCAACATTAATGTCAGTGAGAAGGGAAGCAGGACCTGCTATTTTGATTAACAGATCACCTGACAGAACTCCTTCCTGTGCATGGAGAACAGGCATATATAACTCTGGCAACCAGTCAGAATTGCTGTTTTCTCAAGTCACAGTTATTAATTGCATTGTAATCTTTGTTGTACCTCACGTTGGTTATCCTATAGCACATGAGACTGAAGGCCAGACTTTTTGTTTATATTTGCTCTGTATCAAGTATATGAGACCTGTTTCTTCTTAGATGAGAGATTAGCTTTCTAAAACTGTTTATACCACTCCTTTAATGACCTTTCTTGCTAGTATATTCCATGAGTGGTTTTACATAATGGACTTTCCAGAACTATCAAGATAATTTTTTATGTCTGTCTTCTTATTTTGTGAAATAACCTGGTGTATGTAAATGATAGATTTCTCCTGTCAGGGTGACTGCAAGTCAGGAACTGTACATGTACTAAAAAAACATGAAATATCACTATATTTGAGATGTTATTCTAGTAATTCATATTTAATACACTTTCGCAGCCATTCCATTCTGAATGTAGCTCAATAACACCACAAATGGGTAAGTGACAGTAAAATGGCACCATCAGAAACTCATAGTCTCATCCACTGTCACAGGGACTTAGATGAAACACAGTCCAAGTGTGTCTTCCTATCCTGCTGTTACACACATTGAATAATCTATCCATCCTGACATTTAGCTTAGCTCAACATAGTCCTTGGTTTCAATAAAAGTTTCCAGGAAACATAGCAAACTATTTTATTCTCTCTGCTATTTTTCGATTTTACTTCTCCCTCCACCTCCTGCAATCCAGGCAGTAAAGAACAGAAAGGATTAAAAGCCACTGGCATCCAAGGATTGCAAATGTGGGACTAGCACTGGTTGCAAATTGCCCAGGCTTATTTAAGCATGTTCAGGTTTTGGTAAGGAAAGTAAGAGACCATAGATGACTTAACTATCCCCCCCAGCGGTCATCAAGTCTAATCCTTTTCTAACACAAAGCTTTTAGAAGGAGTATAAAAACAGATTGTACTCTCCCCATTCAAAACATAAGCAGATTGCAGTCAGACCCTATGACATTTGGGTGTTCCACACTGAGCACCCAAACTGGTTTTGTGGCTCTGCACTTAAAATGTTGCAGGAAGCCTGTAAAAAAAAGTATCTTTAAGATCATGTAGGCAATTATCATTAGTTTAACTAAAAGCATTACATTGCTATTCATAAAGGTTCATGGTAATCTAGTGTTGAAATTATACTGTACAGAATATCTTTGTTGAGATATAATTTCATGGAACACCTTACTTCTCTCCTTTGACTTTCACTGCCCCATCAGATTACTTCCTCACCAATAATTTCTGAGATGTGTTTAGCAGCATATAATGGCTTGGGGAAAATGCATGTTGCTTTTTGTGTCCTTTCAGGCTATTAATCATTAGTAACCTTGTATTCAGAGTTAGTTCATTAAATATGTATGCCTTTTGGTAATCTGATGCCTAATATATATTACAAACATTGTGAACTAACAGCAATTATATTGCCTCTAATGGGTTTTGTAATTGTAGTACCATGTTGGAGAAGCCTGTGAAGTCTGGAATTCTAAAAGTGTCAGTAAAACAGATTCTGCTAAATGATAGCTCAGTAATAAACACAGGGACAAAAGTATTACTTTGAAAAACGATAGGATAAACTGTTTAAGAAACTGTAGATTTCTAGAACTAAAGATTCATCTTTATTTCAATCTGATGAAGAACAAAGTGAGGAGGGAAAAAGCAAATCACAAATACTGTAAAATATCAGGGTACTATAATGTCATTGTTCAGTTCACGTGTCCTCGTTGCTCTAAACCAAGACTACTTCAAACTTCATAAGATTTTTTTATTTTGTGGTTTGGTTGGTTTTTTAGTTAGTTTGATTGTTTTTTCCCAGCTGAAATGATCTTTTTGAGAGTTAGATAATTGAGGACTTGGTGGAGAACTTGGTATGTTCTTGGTGGAGATTGCAACAGATTTTCCACTTTCTACAAATAAAATACATCATGAATATTTGCAAAAAAAAAAATTTGAATAATAGGAAAACTGACATCCCACGTGTCTTTAATATATTTATCTTATGCTAGTAAGTCTGCAAATATAAGGGCAATATTATATTACTAACTATAAGAATATAAAACGAAAACCAACTATACTCCAGTATTTAAGGCACTTTTTCGTCTGTGTTTGAATGAACTTGCATAGGATATGATGTCAGCAAATATTTGACATGCTTTAGATCTGATTTAGAAAATCTGGATTGTAGCTAGAAGTAGCAAGTTGTGGTTTTTAGGTGTATAACAAAGTTTTGCTATGTTTATAACCTAATTGAAAAAAATATTTATTAACAAATAGGATTGTAAGAGTACTCTTTTCTCAGTCACAAAAATTTTTCAATATATTTTCTTATAACATTCAGAAATATCACTGACATAGAGCAATGTTCATAAAGTTTGAGGAGTGCTGACTCCAGAATTTCCAAGTCATTACAAGTGGAGAGTGGCTCCGAGATTTCAAAAGATATTCTGGCATCTACCATCTTACATTTTTGTGGTATAAAAAAAATCTTTAAGATTCTTCCTAGGCTAGGTTAATAAAAAGCTGGCCTCAGAACATAAAGGAACACAGAGGAACAAGGGCAGGTAGAGACCAAACTAGCAGTCTTCCCTGGATAATCCCATGCCCACCACGGGAGAGTCACTAAAGACTTCTCCACTCATACAGGAGAGCCACCAGCCTATTGAAAGCTTTACCAGACACACAGAGAAGTAGAGAGGTATGAAAGCAGGTGGAGGGAACCCAATTATCCAACCAGAGACACAAGACCCCAACATCTTCCCTCCTGGAGCTGTCTCTGGTGAGCCTCCCACCCCATGAGCTGAACCACCATTATCTGCAGCAGCTCTCTGAAGCATCTTTTGAATGGAGGAATATTCCTGCCTACATAGGTATGAGACACATTACTGGATGCATGGGAAAAATATTTTGGGATGGTGTAACGCTTATTTGGGAATGTTTAGCAGGTGAACAAAACATGGGGGAATAACAGTATCCAGGTGGGTTATGAAGGCAGGTGTGGTCAAAGAGAGAGATAAGGGGCTAAGAGGGACAGAGTACATGCAGACAGGTGGCTGCTAAGGGCACTTGTCTGGCCATGTTCAAATGTTGGTGGTGTGCCTATCAGAAACACCTTCTCAGCTTCATTCCTGTTCAACCCAGGGGCATGGAGCTGCTGCAGCTGTGCCTCTCCAGTTGTTGGATTCAGCAAGTCCCTTGTAGGTCTGAGCCCTCAGACATTTTCAGATTTAAGTTTAGTTTTCCTAGAAGAATATGTAATTTGTAGGAAGGACTAGTTCCCTTCAGCTTGCAGGTGGTTATCAGCTGCTCATCCCAATAATTGATATTTAATTGCTTGATTGAACAAACTATGAATCCTGAGGAATGAATTTTATATTATTTGGAAATGTTATTTTTTTTACAAAATATGTAAATGTTTATATCAGCATTTACTAAGTGCTGTTCTTTTCCATTGAGAAAGTCTCAGTGGAGTTAGAGAAGTTATAAAGAATGGCAACAAACATACAAGGGAACAGAACACCTACATTTTAAGGAGAATTTCAAAAGGCTAGGACACTAATTTGAAAAGGAGAAAGTTAGTTGGTAAGATTTAGAAAGACCAGGAAGTTAGTGGATAAGTTGATACAAAACAGTTATTTGCCAAATCCCATGCTAATAAGCATGGGGGGCTGTCACTGAAGCTAGTACAAGATACACATTTTAAAAGTACTTAAAACATGATGCAATACAATTATGGAATTTATTGCTACAGTAATTTGTGGGTGAAAATTATATCAGCAGTTTTTAAAGTAGTTTAGACAAAATCATAAGTAACAGATCTAGAGACAGTTATTAAAGCAAATGCATAGGAATGTACCTTATAACATCTTCAATTTAATGATTGTGGATAATAGAATTTACAAGGGAAATAGACTGCTATAGCCAGGCTTGTACACTAGTTTTAAATGGTATGTCTCACTAACACTGCTGAAAGAAGGACTAAATATATGGTCCCCCATCAGGAACATTTCTTGCATTCTTTATATGTACTTCCATCAGTTTCAAGAGCCTATTTTCTCAAGTTTTGCACATATGAATTTCCAAAATTTATGATTGAAGGTCCACCTGCTCAGTTTTCCACTGAATATGTACTTTTGCAGACAGTTTATCTAATTTCCACTGTCACACTAGTGTAGTAAAAACAATAACAGGTTTATGGCTTCAGACTGATAAAAACTGCAGAAAGATGAAATGGTAATTAAAGAAATATGTTCCAAAAAGAAATTATAGTGACAGCTAATCAACTAAGCATTAACAGCATGAATAAAAGATCAGAACAGGAAATATTGCTTAAAACCACAATCTTAAAATATAACATTAAAAGTGTTTTAGGCATTGCTAGGAAGTACCCAGATACAGTCAATGGACGTGACATTTTTAGAAGATTCCTTAGCACCAGTCAATAGAAGTATCTAGTTTGGTCTCATTGTTTAAAGGAAGCTCTGTTGTTAGGTCAAATAGTTTGAGAGACTTCTGTTTCCTCAGAGCACAAAATAAAACACTTTACAGTTTACCATTTCTATAGCAGAGCACTTTCCCTTCAGAAAATTGCATATTTATAGCAAATATAATATTGTTAAATGATAAATTAGAAAGATTGCTCTTCCTTGACCTTGAGCAAAATCATAACTTTGTTTAAAGAGAAATTCCTCCACCAATTTATAAAACTTGTTAACTGGCAAAGATATTACTAAGAACTTATGAGATAAAAATATCTTTTCCTTCATATTGGCTTTTCTCATCCCAGAATTTATTACACTTTTAGTTGAAAAGATGCAATAGTAGCTAATAATAGACTTTTTTTTTTGGTCCAGGTATGAAGAAAAATAATAAATCTATCTGCTATCCACCCATGAAAATAAGGTTAGAAAGACAAATTGTGATATTATAGACCTGATGATTCAATACCTATAGCTCCTTTATCTGAAGATCCTCCTCATGATACCCATTTCTCTACAGAGATCTTATTTAAACCAAATGACAACCAGTGAGATAACTTTAAAATAAGTACATCATTAAAACCTCTAAACATTAAAAATTTAGAAAACAGTTGTTAGCTGTGAGGCATGGGTATGCAAGGCATAATTGTCTCTAGCTCTCAGCCTGGGCAACTTTTTAAACAAACTGCAGTATAGTGTTTCTGATCCTACTGCTGGAATATTTAAAGCAAAAGCTTTGGAGGTGTCTCCTGATATGGAATGTGTCTTCTTGAGCAAAAGGCAAGATTTAAAACTGTAAGGGATACTTTTCATCAGTGTTGATTGCCAATTGTTCCCAATACTCAGAAACTCTAAAATTAAATACATGGATCATTTATGTTGAATGCTCTAGAAATTCTCTCCTAACCTGAGTGCAGTCTGGAAAACTTGGGCATCAACTGCCTGGTGTGTGTGCAAAATCTAAATTAAATATTTAAATCTATTGTCTGAATCTGCAGGTGCAACATGGTGTGTAAAATCAGTAGCTGTCCCAAAAATCACTTAGAAAATAGATGCCCAGTTTAAATAATCAGAACTAATAACACTGTTACATCTGTAACTTCTGTGATTTCATGATTGCTGTAAAGATGTTTTGAATGCATCTATTTCTATGCAAATTCAGTGTGAATATGTCTGTTTATATGCAAATAAAACAGAATATAAGAAAAAGGTTTTTTTTAAAGATGATTCACTTCTTAAATGTAACCACTAAAATACACTGTAATATCTTTGTTCTTTTGGTGTAATTGCTATAATTTCTTTGAAAATTTCCATCCATCTCCTATTGGTGCTGGGCATATTTTAGATAATAGAATCTCTTAACATAAAATTAAGGATAGCATCAGAAGCTTGCAAGCAAAGTTCTTTGCAAAACCATCAAAATAGTGAAAAATACAGGGATAGAGCTTCAGAATTACAGGCAAAATTAACATTTCAAAGCAAGAAAATGTAAAGTTAAGAGTCTCAAATTAACTTAACCCTATCTCCTTAGACATCCTACTCATATTCCTCCTTCTTCCTCTCTACATGATGTGATTCTTGAGTCTAGTTTTCCCGAAGGAACCTTAAAAAGGTTAAACACATAAACTGAATGTTCACCTTTACAGATTAATGGCAAACATATATCCCAGAAACTGTAGTTTTGGGATAGTTTTTATGCCTAAAAACTATGTATTCTGTGAATTGGATTAGTATTTTACATTACTGACAGCATATTATTCTTAAACAGCTCTGGAAGCTCAAGTGCTTTTTGGAACTAGGTAGTGAAGTCCAATTTATCTTCAGGTAAATGCTCCTTTAAAAGGAAATTCAGCAATGTGATTGTGTTATCTCTATGCGTAAGTGCTTGGTTGGATGGAAGAGTTCTTCACGTGTACAGGAATTTTTTATCCTCCACAACAAATCCTGTGAGAGTAGTATGACTGAAAAACAGAATGAGACTAAAAGGATGTGATTCTTTTCACTTCAGACATTTAGAAGAGCTTTAAGCTTAGACACTTTCTATACCAAATGCTTCACCTCCAGAGATTAAACCATCCTCTACTTCTTAAAAGAGCTGTGTCTGATAGACTGAATCAGTGAATTTCTGCTCAAAGATGTTCCAACTCAGACAAGGGTCTTGTTCAGTCAAATTTTATATACAGCCAAGGGTGGAAAGTGTGGCGATACAGTAAATGTTTTTATGGTGTCTGATTAGAGTTTCTTTGTGTCCATTGCCTTTCCTCCAAGCAGAATGTACCCTCAATAAAGCCTGGCTCCATCTTCACCCTTCCATTAGGCAGTTAAAGTGAGAAGAAAGGTGCCCTCTTCTTTTACCCTACTGTGGGTGAACAGAGTCTTATATTAAACATGTATTTGAATAGATTTATTAATTTATACATGTTTAAAGCTGTTATGATAACCCTTTTTAAAGGGGCTCACCTCTCTCTGAAGCACACTCTTGGGCTCTTTTATGTCCAGCCTCTTTTATGTGTGAACCAGTACCTTGTTTTTGGAGGTAAGATCTCTCATAAAACATATTTACAGGCTTTAGCTTAGTGGTATGTTAATTGTCTCTCATATCTTCAGGCAGAAAAAGAACATGCCTGCATGAAGATCTTGGATTGTACTGACTTAACATTACTAACGGTAGTACCAATTGATCTCTTTCCTAGAAACTGAATAATCTACAGGTTAAACTTGAAATAAAAACATAATTGTTTTGATTATAAAATCATAATGTACTAAAATTCTGATAAAGTAGATTTACCTTTTGGATGAAGGAGGAAAAAAAAAAAAAGAAAAGCAGTTTAACACAACTCTCTTTTAAACACAAAATAATGACTGAGAATTTCAGCTTCATATGGATTCCTTATTAAATAAGAATTATGACTTCTCCAATAACTTATCTGCAAACTACCTATCTAATAATTTATCAGCAGGAACTAATGAATTCCCCCACATTGCACCATTTCATTTAGGCTAGAAAAAATACACATTAAATTGAAAGTCTTACATACAGTATATATTCAAAGCATATGTGAAAACTTAAGCTTGGAGATGCTATGACACACAAACTCAGTAAATAATTTGCTTATTTTAAATACTCTACTGATTATCTTAAAGCAGTCTGATAAACACTGAAATTGCCTCTTTCTCCTCTTTCTTCCAATATTTCATTTACTTTAATGCATTGTCTCAGTGTTATATTGATATAAAGATGTTTGAAAATGGTGCCTGTAATCTACATTTTTGATCTGTTTAAAGAGCTGCTGGCTTCAGCAGAACATTAATGCAAATCTAATGTACCTGCTGGTATGATTAGCTGAATCAAATGATGGCATTTAAGTAACACCTAAATAATCTTAATTAGGATCTTCAGCTCATCTTAGCACTTGGAACTCTACAGATGGATAGTCTTAATTATCAGCCTTTTGATTAGGATAACAGCTCTAATCAAGATGATGTGGTTCTGATAGACAGCGTATCAGTAAATTAATGACTGTTGTTAAAAGGAAAACATAAGTAAAAAACAAGAGCTGTCTGCTATCTGGAACCTAGTAAAAGAATAAAGTCTATAGTATGTGAGAAAATTAATGCTTTGAGGGAAGAACATAAGTATTCACATTTGGTATGTGTGGAATTGAGCCAATAATAACGCCTACCCCCAGTTTCTCCCTTTCTACCCCCCTAGACTAAATATGGATGTGTCCTCTCTTGCACAGGCACAAATCATAAGTAATGCAAACTAGTTTATAAACATTCCTTTTTGACATCTTGTGATTTTATGAATGTCCGATGGACACAGGGCGTATTAACCAAACATCAGTGGAAAGGTTCCAATATGTAGGTAAAAGTAACAAATGGCTTTTGGGTGTTGGTGGATGCTGTTTATTTAAAATGGAGGCTATAAATTTAAAAGTATTTAACACTACTAGAAACACAAAAACACACATGAAAATGCAACTTGTTCTTGCAGCCAACTTACATGGTGTAACATCTGCTTCTGAGATGTTTCATCATTCACTGCTGGAAAATTAATAGAAGTGTTAGACTAATTAAGATACCATGATAGAATATGATAAAGTGTTTGTTAACATTATCCAGATATTGAAATTCTTAGTTAAGTATTTAAACACCCTCCACTTCATTCTAATGATTGCAACAGTACATTTCATTTATATATCAGTAGGTGTTTGTAGAAGTTATTTTGTATTAGCAAATGAAGGGCATTGGGACGTCAGCTGTTTCTGTCTAGTCCAGATCATTATACCAAATAATTCCTTATTTCCTAATGAAAGTGAAACCTATAGGAAAAAAATTGTTTTCAGCTTTAAATGAGTATCATTGGACTTACTTTTGGATACACTCCACTCTCCTTACTGAAATAAACAAACTTCACCATTATAGTAAAGGGAAATCAAAAAACCCCCAAAAAACCAAACCAAAACAAGAAATATCCTAAACCACACAAAACCAACTGAACCTGAAGAGAAATAACTTAATGAATGTAAAGGTAGTATCTGGAGATGAAAAACAGATATGTTTTGGAGGAAGAAATAAGCAGGATGAGAAAAGTAACTGACACCTAAAATAACAAACAGTGTAAGAGTAGCTTATGTACACCATCTTGTCAATGTGCTCTTTGAATAGTCAAAGAATTTGGTGGGACAGAAGGCCTAAGGATTTTTACTTTTATGCTTTATATCCAGGGAACCCTGACAAATCCATGCTACTCCTATAAACACTTAATTTGGAAATCAGACATTATACAGAGATTAATTGATCTTCTATGATCAAACTAACCCTGCTTGCCATGACAGTTAATGGGTTTATCTGATTAGACCTGTCTATAAGATCAAATGACCTGAGAAATGCTGGGCTTGTACACAGGAAGAGGGAACTTTTCAGGGACAAGTGTTAGTCATAAATGCTTTTGAAAGGTAAAAAGAAAATTTTAAAATATTGGTGTTAGATGGCAGTCTTTACAAAACCATCATTGGAGGAAATATTAATGAATACTCAGCATTTTCCTGATTATATGATCTAACAATCAGTCAGGTCAGGTCACACACTGCAAGACCTCCCTTTGAAAGTGGAGGAGAGCAATGAGACTAGGAATGCTCAGAGAGTGTTAATACTAGTGATGTAGGATTTCTATTCTAAATTTGCCATCACTTGATTGATTTATATAAAATACCAGATCAAAGAGTCCAATACAAACAGTATTCGTGATACAAGCTACATTTCGTTGAGATAACCACCCCCCCCGCCCAAAATTATGGTTTGTGTAATTTCATGCAGCTATTGGTTCTCCTCAAAACTTCTCCTCATCTAATTTACAGTTATTAAAGATAAATGATCTAAAGGAAAGTTTTGGGCTTAAATTCTCCAATTATGCTGTCAAGTGGGATATAATCAAAGGTATATCTTGAAGTTCTAATACATTTAAACACAAGAGCATTTGTAACAGATTCAGAGGAATGTGAAAGTTTAAAAAATGTAGATTAAGCCAGATTTTAAGCCTCAATACACATATGATTTTAGTACAAGCAAAGTATTCTTACTGGCTGCCTGTCCTTCACTTGAAGTATGCTACTATGGCCCATTGCATATTTTCTTACACTTTTGATACAAATTTTAGCCTTAAGCATTTACAAAAAGAAAATAACAGAAGAGACAAAAAATGTTTATAATAAAATATTTCCTCATTTCTTACATCCATACTTTTAAGTATATCAGTCTGTTATGTATAAATAAGCCAGGTCTAAAAAGTATATTACCTTTTCTACATGTCTCCAAATCCCTTGTGAATTGTGTTTCAGAAGAAGATCCCAAATCAAACAATATATAAAAAGTAATACCTTGATAATCCTTCATCCATCTTCAGCAGCCTAGTAAAGCCTGGACTTACAAAGGTAATATGTGTTGAATAGAATAAGCACAAATATGTATCTTATTAAATCAGCCATTTAATATAATCTAAAATGTATTTATTTTATACAACCTACAATCTATTAGTTTAAATTAATTGATATTTAACAAACACTTGCATAGTGCTTCCTGTAACATCAGTTAAATGCTGATTTGTAAGTAAATAAGCACAACCAATTTATATTTATAAAGTAGGGCCCAGATCCTGCAAGTGGAAATACACTGATGGATTCTGGTACCACACTGTCCCCAGTAGGACACTCTGGAAAACACAGGAGGTCTCACAAAAGTCTGAAGGAAAAAGCAACAAAAAATTATCTAGCATGTTTTTGTTTGAGACATTTTGTCTGTTCTTCCTTGAGACCTTCCACAGACTCTATCACCTGTATGCGGCATCCAACACCTGTGGAGAGCTGTGAGCCCTTGGCACTCTCTTGGAGAGGAGAGGCTTGATAAGAAACTTTCCTACAGGTTACAGTGACCACTTGGGATACCCCCAGCATGCTTTGCGACTTTATGGTAATACCTTGTACCCCGTTGGCTAGTTGGTGCCTACCCCACCCCTACCTTTCCCCATAAAAACCACTGCATTTACCGGGGAAGGACAGGGATTTCCTGTCCCTGGCCTCCCTTTCGCAGAGGCTGCCAGAGCAATAAAGCTACCTCCATGGAACAGCCATATGGGCTCCTCGTCTCTCTCTGTCCCAAGTCGGCCTGAGAGTGGTTCACAGCTGAAATCACTAAGAGCTGATATCACTGCGAATCACCCGTTGCCTGGGGAGACAGCCTGAGCCCCTGTAGGAATTGCTCTCTGCAGGGCACTCTTTTGGGCCGCGGCATGTCAGTGCTGACCAGCACCAGTCCACCCCTCGGCAAACACCCTGTGAACGAAAGCTGAAATACTGCAGGCTAGATCCCCATGGAATACAAGCTCTTCATCTTCTGCCACCTCTGTGTGTGCACAGGTGCACAGCAAGTGTGGCCCTGGCCCCAGAAGGTGTCACCTTCTGAGTATTGCTTGTGTTTCCACCCACAATTCAGTGTTTGCATTCACAACCAAGCTTGTAGGCCTTTGCTGGCTCTTTAGAGGGCTGCTTTCTCTTCATCTTTGGTGTTGTTTCATTTACTTAAAGGAATTAAGTTTTTAGTGTGTGTTAAATTGCATAGAAATCTTTTAAATAGTGCTATTTTGTATACTGAAAGATTGAAATGGGGGCGGTCTTGGGATGATAGGGAAGAGGAAAAAAGAAAGGGCACAACATAACAGGACCCTGAATGACATTTGATATTGAAATTGCTCATCATTTATCATGGTACTAATTGGTCTCTATCTACGTCTTTTCCATGTAAAATTATATGCTTCCCTGAAGTAGGTTATGGCTATCAATTAATCACAACAATTACATTTCCAGCTGAGATCTGGATCAGTGTCAGGCACTGAGTAAAGGCTTAAAATGTACACCCTTCAAAAAAGCCTAAAATCATTCAAAATTTTAAGAGATATATTTTCTAGGCTTTTTCATTTTTCTCACTTACACTTCTGCTTGTTGCTGATTAAATTATCTGATTAAAATGTTTATGTTAGAAAGTTAAACCCATGAAATGTTAATGCCACAGGATGTTAACAGGGATGTAGAAATTAACCACTCTTAGAAGATGTGGAAATAATTTCTTGCTTGCCTTTACTCTAGAAGACTACAGTATTTTAATTTATTTTCCATTCAGGTTTTTACCACAGAATTGGATAATTAAGTACCAATTTAAGACATATTAAGTAGGGGAAATTAAACTGAGTTTAGCATACAAGATGTGAAAATATTTCTAAAATATATTTGGAACATGGTAAAGGTGCTTGATATCTTGGCTTAGATATTTTATATAGACAATATACTCTGACATGATGCCAAAACAGTAGGCAGATAATTTTATAATTATCTTAATAATTGTATCTTTTATTGGAGTATTTGATAATGTCTCTGTATGTAGAGTAAATATACTGTGGCTAAAATGTTTCAGAAGTTTAGTTATACATTTAGTTGATCCCATAGCTACTGCTAGATGCTCTCAAATAAGTTACATTTGAAATACACATCACTGAATTTTAAATATATTTTGATCACAGTACTGTAAGCACAGAAAAGCTATCTGAGGACATAAAAATCTCATGATGGCTAAATCTCATAAAACTCCTTTTGATCCACTGCTTATCTGACTCCTACATATCTTCTTTTTTTATGGAAGAAAGGGACAAAAGCCTGAGGTGTGGCAATATGAAACATATTCAAGAGTATGTATACATCAGGCCTTTTTTTCATTGTAATTCTGGTGCATCAGTGAGAAAGGCTTGGAGTGGTACTCAGTGTGAGACACCTGCAAGCACATGTAGGCATCAGCCTTGATCCTCAACCATTCTTTTTCCCCAGCTTGTATTTCAAATCAAGGAAGAAAAGAAGTTGTCTCTCCTGTTAGCCATAGAAATTCTTCACAATCCCATTGTTGGCTAAGACTGGCTGAGGCCAGACCTGAACTATGCATATGAGATCATGAGCAATTGTCCAAACTGAAAAGATGTTCCATTGCTATAACTACATAATGTGCCATATAACAGCACATTCTGTTAATTTCATACTAATAACAATAATAACAATAATAATAATAACAATGTTAAAATAATAGTCATGGGTATTAAAATAAGTAACAGCTTTAAACATGATTCTCTGATGACTGATCTATGTTTAGGCAACAATTAAAATGTGCATCTGGCCAAAAGCAAAACTGCATTTCAAGGGGAGGAGGGTGAGGTGTGTATATGGGGGTGGGGTGTGTGTGTAATGAAGCATTTTATTTTCTTTGTATTGCAACCAAGTCCTAACTTTTACTTTGCATGCATATGCATTATTAGCAGACACACAAACATATATATATATATATATGTATGTATGTATAAATATTTATGATATATATGCACACACACAAACACATTCCACTTACCTATTTAACAGGACCTTCTACTCCAGATTCCAAATAGCCAAGTAGACACAAATGGTTAAATGCGTCCTTATCCTGTAATATGCATTAATTTTCTTATCCTGTGCATTAGTTTTCTTTTCTTATCAGGCATAATGGAAAACAAGATTCAAATATCTGTTTTGTACATGATGGAAAAAGAAGTTGAATTTTACTCAACTAGGCTGTTCTAAACTCTGTTCAAATGGATGAAACAGCTCAAAAAATTTCTAACAGCAGTTTTACTATACTCCAAATCTGCTTTTTTTTCTGTGAAACTGAATTTGTTGGCTTCAATGTATTAATATTTTCAATTAAAAATCAAGAAAATAACAAAAAAAAAAAGAATCAACCCTGTGTTCTTAAAAATCATAGTTGTTGCAATATAGAGATTTTTATACCTTTGAGAACTGAGCATTCATTTGTAGTTTCAAATAAGTCCAACTGCTCATCTGAAACTAGTTAAAAAATGATCTGTTTCAATGTAGTTAGAAAAATAAGGATGGATATAACTGATATTGACATTCATAATTTTCTTTCCATTTATGAATTGCTGACAATATTTCTATCCTTTAAGTTCAAAATTATTAAAATTTTTGAAAAACTTTTCTAGAAAATAAGTTGATATCTATAGAACTTCGAATTACTTTTTCAAATTTTTAGCTCATATAGACTAAGCTATTTCTAAATGCATACTTAAATAATAAAAAAAACCAAACCCAAAACATTATTTACTTGCCAGAGGTTTTAGCTTCAAAGCTATATACTTAGTTAAAGTACTCCAAGTGTGCTTATTAATTTCAGGAAAAACTGATTCTGAACTCCAGATATTTGAAAATTAATCTTGGGAAAACAAGGCTTGACACTAATTGGTTACAATGCCTATGATAACAAACTGTTAGCAGAGTAGACTTAGAGTGTCAATTGTCAACCAGTCGGTTGTATCAACAACTAAATGCTTATTTAATCAAATTGTAGAAAGTAATCTTAGCAGGGTTCAAGTTTATTTTACTTCCTTAGGTTTTTGGGGGTGGAGGAAGGAAGGAAGGAAGGAAGGAAGGAAGGAAGGAAGGAAGGAAGGAAGGAAGGAAGGAAGGAAGAAGGAGAGTGGAATATATAACAGGACATATCTGATGAAGAAAACCAGATTTTAATAAAATTGCAAACTAAAGATTTAACTGACATGGATTGAAAGTATGCAAATAGCATCAGATATGAATATACATTCTCAATGTCAAGTAAGGAAGTTAATTCACTAGAAGTTTCCCACTAACGTGGTAAAAATGAGTCACGAGACCCATTACAGTGAACCAATCACCAGAAATTATAACTAATTCACCAGAAATTATAACTAATTCTGTAGAGTGCTGTTGCTATGAGGCAATATAGATGTTCAATACAGCATCTACCCAGGAGGATTAAGAGTTGGGATTTAAATTCTTTTTGCCAAAGAGAGAATAAACTGTGGGTCTGCCACCTTCTGATCACAAAGATAGTGTATGAAGATACTCTAGTCTCATCCTTTCCAATAATTCCTAAGAACAGTAACAAACACTGCATTTTCCTAGCAGAACTGTCTCTGATGTATTCCAGTAGTGCTGGCCATGCCCCTGCTGAGTGCTCTTCAGAGGTTTATAGAGAAAGATACTGTTGCTGCATGACCATCTGGTTTAAATAAGAACTGGACACCAACATGCAATGTCCTCTCACCATCTCTTCTTTCTCTCATTCCTCCCCTCTCTCTCTGTCTCTCTCTCCTCTTTTATCTCTGTCTTTTCTTATAAAAGTCAGCTCATGTTGTAGGAGAAATCAGATTTATTAACAGCCTCTGTTAAAGTCCTCTGTTTTTATTATGTAAAGTCAGAGACAGGTATTGCAAAAGAGAAAAAGAATGTGGTTCAGATAAAAAGATTTTGACAACAAATTTCAGCACTATCTTCATAAGGATATGAAGAATCCAAATTTAAGATTAACACAAAGATTTAAATTTCCATCTTGGGCATAGGTGAATCACAGGACTAAAATAATTTGGTTTAGATTCAGTTTTCCTGGCTTGGGTAGGAATTTACACTATATCAGAGCAGGCAAATTAAATATTGTGAATAATACCTGTGAATAATGCAATCTGCAGGAACACCTGTGTCACTTCTGAATTTTGACAGAATCACACTGTGAGTACAATATGAGTGAGACATTTCCCACTTTGGTTTTACTGTATTTTAGCTATGGCTGAAAAACCTGTCTGAAATAAATATTTTTTAGTAAATTAATAATATTTCACAGTCTGGTTTTAAATGCTTCAAAACTGATTTTATCTCACACAAGTTATAGATATAGGTGGAGCATATTTGTGTTCATGACTTTGAGAAAACAGAGATATAAATCAAAGCTAAAATTAGTGATTGGTTGCTAGCTTTGGTTTTGGGGGTTTCTTGGCAGCTGCTTACTTGTTTGATTTTGCTATAAGATCTGAATAGTGCAAACTTAAAGACCACCACATTGTTTTCTCTGTTGAAACAAGGAAAAAATTACTTACTTTCTTGCACTTTTTTTGTTTTCTGTAAGATACAGTTTGAAAACCAGGCATACCACTTAAATATAGTCTGGAATGCACAAATCCATTACCTTGTGACTTATTTTTAAGGCAAAAAATACTAGTAGAAGAAGACACATAAACAAAATATGTGAACCAACCTTCAGATGAAAGAGTCTATCTTAAAGATAAGGTAACAGGCATATTTTACCTTACACAGAAAAATATGACATTTCTTCTGATCGCAGGAAGTTCCTTTTCTGATAGTTAAAGTGACACAATGTTAATAAGGTCCTTTTGAACATCAGCGCTCTGATAAAATCTGATGTTTTCAGTAGAAATTATTCGTTTGATATAATGTTTTAAGATAGGAAACAGATTTATTAATGTGTTCTGTGTAGTCACGATCAAGACTATAAACTGTTAAATGCTTTGAAATTATATTAATATAAGAATAAAAAAATTATCAGAGATGGGAAAAGAAATGTTTATAAATTTTTCTTTATTTAACTTTCTTTATCTGTTATTTCTGTATGCCAAAAAGAGTATCTGTTTATGTGTTTGGAACTGCAAATGCAATTTGGAAGCTATCTTTAATGATGACAATGGTAGCACTTCTGTTGACATCACCAGATTCTAAACCTATTGTAAGTAGGAATATTTTAGGACACCACTATGTTAAATAGCATCAATATTGCTTTATCATTTCTTAAGAGAAATAAAAGAATTCCATTATTTTCTTGAAAATGTATATATGGTCAGTGCAGCTGTTTAAACCCTGAGACCTTGTATTTATTGTTAGAACAAGATAGCACTTCATTTTTTCTCCTTACAGAAGAGCTACATTGGGCGTCTATTAAATTTATGAATGTGATTTGAAATTGGTTGTTTTCATACTGATAGTTGATAGTAAAAAATAAAGTAAAAAAGATAGTAAAAGATAGTAAAAAGTTGAGTAAATTAATGCAATTTATTTTGCCAAAATTACTCATGGCACACGACCAAAAACTGAAACCCACTGTGCAATTCACTGATATCTTCTTATGTCTTTACCTGCTTTAAATAGTCCTCTCTTGGTTTTCCTTACCATATCAACAGCCATCTACTAATTCAGATTACAGCTATTCTGTGCAGGCAGGCATTTTATAAAAGAGACAGATGCATACACTTTAATACAATTTATAAGAAAAATGTTTAGTATCTCTATTCTGTATTCAATTGCCTTGTCAAGTTGGCTGTTCCAAACAAAGGACATTAACTTCACAATGGGAGGAAAATGGTCAGGGAAAGAAATTACAGTTGTCCATAAAGAAAGGAGGATCACTGTTAAAGATAATGCAATTGCTTTTGAGACAAATAACTTTGGAGTTCTTTAATACTCCCTGAAATATGTCTCTAACCTTTTCCTAGTACTGTATTACCCAGTCAGTCAGACTATGGTTATATTGTACACAACATGGATGAAGAATGCCTGGGTCAGGTATCCTTCTGAAAACAGTATTTAATCAGGAGCACTGCTGTCAATTTGTGTTGGCTTTTTGAAAGGAAATCTCACAGGCTGCCTCTCTGCCTCATAGTTCTGGATAGCTCCAACATCATATGTCTTTACTAGCATATTCAAATAGAACTATTATCATGCAGTAATTCCATTTCAATCCAGCCCAGAATTTCTAAAGATGTTAGCTGGTATTAAGTGGTAATGTCAACTGTTCACTGGATGTCAGCATTAAGTTATGTGAGTAAGCTTCTGTACCAAAGAAAGCATTTCCTCACGTTCAACCTGAAGGAAAGAAGCAATGGAAAACAAAAACTGTAACTCCAAAGATCAAAGATTCTTTGCTTTCTGGTAAGCCTGGTTAAATGACTGAGGGTGCTACTGTGAAGGGAATGGATGAAGTGGTTAAAACTGGTGTGGGAGTTGTTTGAATGGTATTCAGTCTGCTGAGGCAGCTCAAAAAGTTCAACTTGTGACCTGATGCAATGTGTCTAATTTTACCTAAAACAAATTACAAAGCACTCACACAGTATTTTGCCTGCAGAAAGTGTGCAGGTGGTAGTAGCAACTTCAGCTGACATTATAAGAACTTTACAAGGTTTTCTTTCTGTGACCAGTGGGATGATTGCTCACAGATATGCATAGTGGGGTGTCCTTTACTATAGTCAGGATAAGGTCCTTTCTATCTCTCCTTTATTAGTAGTTTTGATTTCCTGGAGGAATTTTCCATAGCTTATACTGAAATTGAAAGAAATAAGTGTTAAATTTACAGTGTCAAGTCACAGATCTTTTATAAACAAAAATATTTTTTAAGTCATTAGTCACTCTCTAGTTTCAATAGGAAATTTAAAATATTCAACCTTCCCCCTCCTGCCCCATTCACGTTTGCCACTTTTAATATGTATAAACCACATCCTTTTAGTGGGGATCGGGGGGATGTCTGTCAAAGTTTTTCTCTATAAGAACATATACAGATTACCACATGCCTGGACATCATTATCCAACATTTAATCATCTTAGATCCATTTTGGGATACATTCTTATTGATTGTTTAATGACTGTTATGTTATTTTGATTGTAGTTAAAGTCACCACATGGGATACCCATGGGGTACCCCAGATAAATAGCTGCAAAAGTTTAGCAATCACCATTAACTCAACTTGATCAACTCGTGGAAAGTACCTTGGGAATGTATCCCTCCACTTCCTTTTGCACATAGACGCATAAACCAGTATTTAGCTGCCAAAACACCAGTCAAGAAGTTTTGTTTTTTAAGCACATTCCCATGTCCTGTTCACTAGACTAAACTGTCCATCATAGCTATAGCTGGCAGTTTAAAGAGGAGTGTGTAAGAGATGTGGAAGCTACTGCAGCACGAAAAAGGAAAAGAAAAAGAGAAAGTCCTGCCAAAGAGAGTAGGAACAGTGATCAGAGCAGTAAGGAAGTACTAAAACATTCTCTGAACAAGCTTGTGTATATTGCTGAACTAACCAGACATTTATTTGTCCAGGGTCCAGTTTTAAGAAATTAGTTAATTCACATGTCCTTGTTTATAAATGTTTGTATGAGTAAATGGAGGTAACCTTTTCCTTTTTACATGTTTTGTCAAAAGTTATTAGAAGGTGGGACATTTACAATCTACAAGCCTAATTGTTAAAAATTTATGTGTAAAATTCAAATCTGGTAGGAAATTTAAAAAGTGTCTGTCTTTAAATACAAAATAACTATTACCTACAATACTGTAATTTTCCAAGGTGAAAATGACTTGGTAATTTATTTATTACAGAAAAATCCCTCTGTATCTGGGAAATTTTGCTATTTATATCCATAACAACATTTTGCAGGTACTGTGCAGGTGTTCAATGTTGCTCATGAAATACAAATTTTTGGCTTAACCTATCAGCAGGGGAAAGTAGGAAAGAGAATACAATGTAAACCTTCTCAGTGTTTTACTATACTTATATAAGTAGGAGGTCCAGAAGGGCAGTTCTCCTTGCTGGCTCCTCTATAACTTGGGAAGCTTCCTGGATATTTGTGCCCTGTTGTGCTGTACCTCCTGCAGATAATGGGGTGGCTGCAGTCCCCCACAAGGAGCCAAGCCTGTAAATGTGAAGTTTCTTCTAGTTGTCTGAAGAAGGTGTCATTTAATTTTTCATGATCAGAAACATATGGCAATGTCACATGTACTGTTTAACCTACTAATCCTGATTCTAGCCAGCTAGAAACTCATCCCTAGGCATAGCTTTAGGCATTGCTGCTGCAACTCCCCCTTCTCAGGTTTCTGTGTCTCCCCAATTGCTCTAAATTCTGGTTAAATTTGCTTAAATTAATTGAATTTAGTGATTACACTTTTCCTACTGATCTCTAAAACACAATAATTGAACATTTCTCCCCAGGAAAAAAATATCTTTTCCTCTGATTTATATAATGTAAGCACCCTATATATAACAATTCAATTTGAGAACACTGTGAATTAATTAATTGAATATGATGATTAAATTAATTACAATTAAAATATAACTCTAATAGTAATACCTGTATGAATTTTGAAATAAGATAATGTAATTCTTAATTTTTGTCAAAAGATGGTATTGTAGCTAATGATCATAGCTGTAAAAGCCAAACCCAAGCAAATACATCATCACTAAATAAAAATCTTCCAATTCTTTTTGTCTTTCATCTACCCAACTACTTCTTCTGAACTTAGTATGTGCTTCCATATATTGCTGGGTTTGTGTTTGGTTTCATTTTGTTTGGTTGTTTTTGTTTTGGTTTTTTTTCCCCCTCAAGTACTTTTATAATAATTCAGGTGGAACTCTAGCATTTTATTGTTCTTTATGCAGCGTAGTCTGTGATTTGTATTCATTTGGGTTTATTTCCCATGTACTGTATTTTTCTAAGAGCAAGGAGTTACCTTACTAATTTTCCTCTCCCATTACAAAAATATTTTATCTCATCTAGTAATTCAAAACAATAAATGTCTCATATTCAGGCCCTGGCAACAACAGTGCATTTGAAGTAAGATAGCCTTTCCTATGACACAACATCATTTTAGGGGAAAGCAGAGCCAAGATACATCTATTGACATCATCTATATCTTTCAAGTCTGAAAATGTTTCTGAATAATCATGCAACCACTTCAGACTCTTTCTATTTGGCATTTTTTATTGTTCTAAAGAGATCATAACACAATAATATTGAATATAAATTATATGTGATACTCTAAACATACTTTATCATTTCTTCTCATATGCCAAATGCAGCTCAAAGTGCTAAGAAATCATCTAGTACAGAGAGCATAAGGTAATAACAGCTTCAGTGAGTAACTTCTTTGTCTTCTGGGAAGCCTTATAACCTGAGAAGCATTCATAGTTAAAAGTGCCTTAAATGCATCTGAAAACATTATACTTGAACACCTAAAAGTAAAAAAAACCAAACCCTTTTAGCAGACTTCTTTCACCTGAATATAATGGTGTTTCTCTCTCAGTACTTAATGATCTTGTGAATTTTGCTCTTCTTGGTAATACAGAAATACAAAATTAAAAAGTTTTTTATCTGAGATAATATAATGTGTTGATTTTTTTATTCCTGAGCTATAGGAGCATGTAGCTTTAGAACTTTATTTGTTTAAAAATTCTTACATAAGAAACTTTCTTTCAGAATATTTCTGACCATACTATTGACAGTGGTAGCAGTGTGGAGAAACACTAGCTAAACCAAGAACTGGTAGGACTTTCTGAAAAAAAAATAAAACACACAAAATTCAATGTAAGTTAACTTACTCTGCTTTTCACAGCACTTTTTTTTGGGAGGGACAGGGGACCTGACTAAGCTGAATTGTGTTTCTGACTACTTGCTGTATGCAGTATCAAAATATTCAGTCTCTGCAATAAGAACTTTATAAGGAGATCAGAAATGCAAAGGATTAGGGGAAATCATAGGAGATCTATGACTAGTTAAAAAATTTACAGGAGGTTGTTGTCAAAACCCACAATAGAACTGAAGTTTCTTGGTTTCCGGTCTGCTGTCCCATTTATTAAATGACAATATTTTTCATTAGATGTTGAGTCCATTTTTCAGCAAACAAAATTATGTACTTGGTAACTCTCTATAATATGTTTTGGGGTACTATAATATCTTTTAGGATGAAACTTTTTAAGTGTAATGTCACATTATTGCATTGTTGGAAGTTAATGTGTTTTCCACTATAACTGCTGGCAATCAGAATTACCCATCCACTGGCCTGTGTCAGACTACTCTGATGTTGTCAAAATAATTCTTTCTCACTTTTTAAGCCTTTTATTTTTAGGACAGAAAATTCTGTTGAAGTGCAAAAAGTAAACTACATATTTTATTACTTTTATTGAATTTATTGTGAGTAATGGCACATATTTTGAATAAGTAATGCTGTCGTATGTCCTACAAACTACTTTTGGAAACTGAAATAATAAGTCTCATAAACTGTGTATTAAAATAGTAAACTGCACATTTGTAAGTCATCCTAATTTATTTCTATAAAAACATATCTAAAAACAAGGAGTCATTCCGGTAAGTCCGTATGTTATTGATTTCTCTATTGCTCTGCATCCTTCAAAAACAGCATCAAAACTGGAAAGCATAAAGCCTTACACTTTAATATGCTTTAAATTAATTTCTTTCATCTTGCACTGTCTGTGGAAAACAGGCGTGCAAAGTCAGCCTGGCTCCTTGAATTTTTAAGGTCAGTGTTAGGTCCTGTTATGGGATTCTGATGTTATTATTTGGTCAAACTCAGCCCTTTTTTTTGGTTATAAGTAGTTTGTAAATGACTTTGTATGTGCTATATAGATAAATAGAAAACAATATAACAGAGAACTTAAAATCAGTTTGCCATACTTAATATTAGGAAGACACGAAGAGAACATTGACCCTACAAGTGATATATGCTTCTTTTCAAATTCGTGTGCATTGTACGAAAGCAAAACAATAGTGCACATTAGTGGAGAAATCTGAGGCTTAACACAAGTTCCTCCGAGGTGCTAATGACAGGCTCTTGTGTCTGCTGCCTCATACTCTGGCTTTTATCAGCTCTTGCATTTATGAGACCTGGCCAATATTGGGTAGACCAGTTGCTCTCAGGTCCTCTGCAAGAAATGTTAGGTAATTTGAATTGAAATTTCTGAAGAGTTTAGAACAGTTAGAAACCTACATGAGACCTACACCACTGTAACGTGGACTAGTTTCTTACTAATCAGATAACTTAGGTCTTAGCCCAGACTCAAAAAGGTATTACAGATCAAGTAAGAATCTGTGAAAAGTAGTAAAATGTTTTCTGCTTCAGTTTAACAGTTTTGCCTTTAAATAAGACTTTAACAGCTCAAATGAGCTCAAGTTTTCAGCTGTGGCATTCTTTGCCTTTCTTCACAACAGCTTTTAAGTGCAAATGACATGTGGCGCAAGAATTCCAAAGTCCCATGACCATTGAAAACTAAAAAACTTGATGCTCTATATTACAGGAAATCAGTTTTGTTTTACTTCTCACTTCATCATCTGGCAGAAATTTTATTAGTTGGGGATTTTTTATGAACTTGTTACTTAGTTTTTGAGATTGGATGCAGGCTATTGTGAGTTTTGAATTATGAAAGGATTTATCACTATCTGTTGCAAAAACTTAAAAGTTGTTTGTGTTTCTATATGCTTTAAAAATGTTAAGCATCTCAGAGCAGCTATGACAAAACTGCAAATAAATAATTCTACTTATAGAGAAGAAATATAAAACCTAGCAGATCAAAACATTAGGATTAATTTTGGAATATTATTTTTATGTTCCAACATGTTTTTTCAAAGGTAAGAGTTCATTGTCATGGGAATTGTGAGACTCAAAGAGAAGCCTCTTTTTTCTGGCAATGGGTGAGCAAAAAGCGAGCAGAAAAATTGTTTCTGAGACATTACTGCTAAAACTCAAACTTGAAATTTCAGCAAATGAGTGTAGTAGACCTTTATAACGTAGTCACTTAATAAAGTTATTGCCAATCATGAATAGCAACATAGCTGACTATGCTTAAGAGATGAGCTAAGATGAGAACATAAATGGAGGAAGCTCTGAAGACAAACCATTGACAGATAAGCTTTGAAATATTTTCAGTTTCCAGCCCTTTTCAAGCGCTACAATAGTAATGGACTTTTGTTGTTGTAAGCAACAGGTTTTGTTGGGGTGGTACGTATAAATAATAAAGGCTTGAGAGCCCCGGAATGTACCACCGAAGAAAAGGAGTTCTGGTGGAGGGCTCCCAAAACTAAAGAGCTCCCCCCAGAAACAGACGTCACAATAGTTTAACCCAAGTTCTGACAAGCCTTCCCCCAAGTCCTCTCATTGGATACCCAGTTGTCAGTTAATTTTTATATACTCCCCAAGTTCTAGTAAGTTCTCCATTATTCGGTTGGTGATTTGTTTTCCCCTCTTGACTCTCCCCTCTCTCCTCCTTATTCCCCAAGTTATTGGCTCTGTAACCCTGGACTCTCCTTAATTCCTCCCCTGTACCCTCACCTGATTGGCTGTTTATTCCCCTTAAAACCCCGTGTTACAAGCGGCTCGGGGCTCCGGTCCCTGAGTTCCCACTGTGGTAATAAACTGCAGTACGCTCACACCTGGAGTGCCTCCTTTTGTCTTCGGGTCTCCTACGTCTTTCGCTGTCCCCTATTCTATGCCCAACCCAGCTTCCCACCGGTGGGGCCACACTTGAGCCCTCCTGGCGCTACCACCCCCTGCATGGACGGTCGGGGCACTGGGGTCGCACCGGCTTTTGGGCAGCCCTGCTATCCGGGAAGGCGCTCTAAGAAAGCGGAGGAGGGATAAGGTTTAAAGGATCATATTTCACTGTATTGAGATTTGAGTTACTAAAGTGCTAGAAGAACTGTCTTAGGTCATACCAATAGTCCCTCTGCCTGAGAGTTATACTTCTAAGAGTGGTCAGCAACAGTTTCCTAGCAACATGACAGGGTAAATATACAAGGTTCATTTCCTTGAAAAGTTCTTTCAGCTTGCAGAAAGTAGATAGAGAGTTAGAGCTGAAAAAAATATATTTTATTTCAAGTTTTGAATTAATTCCTTTTGTTTCTTGAAAGTAAATGTCTAAGGGTTGAGACATCAGCATAACTGTTTAAAAGGTGTATTTGAATCCTTGTATTTGGTTATACATGATGATAATTATACTGCTGTATAGTTTCACTAACTGTTTTTTTTAATTTATTTACCCAATCAGGTGATATAAGCAATTCTGCTTGACTTTTTTGACCAGTCACAAATACCATAAGCAACATACCCTTTGGATAATTAAATCAAGTCTGTTAAGAATGTAAATGAATATTAGTTGAATTAATTTGAATAATGAATACATTTAAGAAAGTTGTGATAACTAGGCTGTAGGGAAAAAAAACACCTCAGCCTAATTCATTGAATAAATTATTCATTGTTGGTTTTTTTCTTTTAATTATTCATTCATCTCTGACTGTAACAAGTAGCAATTCTCATGTTCAGCAGCTTTATTTGTGGCAGAAAAACCAACAAAACTCTTGTTTCACTTCCATGCAGGGTTGTTCCTACGATTCATTGTTAGGCTGTTAATTTCCTCTCTGGTAGCTTATTTATTTTATGAATAGTTTTTCCTTTGGTAGACAGGAGTTCCTCCATCTTATTTAAAACTCTTCTTGTTATTTCTAGCTGAATTTTAGTCTTGTTTCTGCTTGGAAAACAATATACACAAAGGATTCACTTCTCTTTTTTGCTGAGGAAGTCTAGCTACTCTTTGTGAGAAACATGTTAAGCTTATTCTTTTGGCTGTAATTGTTTGTCTTCCTCTATTTATATTATTAGCAAAAACTCTTACAGTGTTATGAGAGTTTTGTCTTTACAGGTTTTCTTCATGTTTTGTTATGTGTTTAGGACATTGTCTTTACTTGTTTTTCACATTTACAGTAAAACATTTTGATTAGGAAAAAATAGAAGAAAAATTCCTCAGCCTTTATGTGGAGTCCAGATTCCACACTTCCACTACTTATTATTCCTTGTGAGCACTTCCCTGTTTTCACAAATTTAGCAACAAATTTTCTCAAATGTGTCCTCTTTCTAATAACTGGTTATAAGATGATTGCATTATACTTGGCTTATTCAGCTCAGAGAAGAGAACACTGAGGGGAGACCTCATTGCACTCTACAACTTCCTCATGAGGAGAAGTGGAGGGGCAGACACTGATCTCTTCTCAGTGGTGACCAGTGACAGGACCCATGGGAATGGCCTGAAGCTGTGTTAGGTGAAGCTTAGATTGGATATCAGGAAAAGGTCCTTCACCCAGATGGTGGTTGGGCACTGGAACAGTGGAACAGGTTCCCCAGGGAGGTGACATGGCACTAAGACTGTCAAGTGCTTGGATAATGCTCTCAGGGACATGGTAATTTTTGGGTTTTGCTGTGAATACCCAGGAGCTGGACTCAATGACCTATGGATGTTGTCTGCCTGGAATTCAGCAAAGCCTTCAACACCATCTTCTACGGCATACTCCTGGTAAAGCTGGCAGCCTATGGCTGGGACAAGTTCACTCTTCACTGGGTAAAGAACCAGCTGGATGGGTGGGCCCAATAAGTGGTGGCGAATGGAATCCTTTTTGTGTGTGGTCACTGGTGGTCTACCCTAAGGATCATTACTAGGCCCAGTTCAATTCAATGTCTTTATTGATGATCTGAATGAGGGAATTGATTCTAACATTAGTAAATTCACGGATGACACCAAACTGGGTGGGAATGTCAATCTGCTGAAGGGTAGGAGGGCTCTGCAGAAGGATCTGGACCAACTGGATTGATAGGCTGAGACCAACGGTATGAGATTTAAAAAGACCAAGCTCCAGGTCCTGTACTTTGGCCACAATAACCCCATACAACATGATAGGCTGGGGACAGAGTGGCTGGAAAGCTGGTTGACGGTGGCTGAACATGAGCCGGTGTGTGCCCAGGTGGCCAAGCAGGCCAATGGCATCCTGGCCTGTATCACCAATGGTGTGGCCAGTAGGACCAGGGCAGTGATTGTCCCCCTGTACTCAGCACTGGTGAGGCCACAGCTTGAGCCCTGTGTCCAGTTCTGGGCCCCTCAATGCAGGAAGGACAGTGAGGTGCTGGAGGGAATCCAGAGAGGAGCAACAGAGCTGGGGAAGGGTCTGGAGCACAAGTCCTATGAGGAGCAGCTGAGGAAGCTGGGGTTGTTTAGCCTGGAGAAAAGCAGGCTCAAGGGTGGCCTTATCACTCTCTACAACTACCTGAAAGGAGATTTTAGCCAGATGGGGCTTGGCCTCTTCACCCAGGCAACAAGCAATAGGTTGAAAGGGCATAGTCTTCAACTGTGACAGGGCACGTTTAGGTTGGAAATTAGGAGGAATTTCTTCACAGAAAGGATGATGTGATACTGGAATGGGCTGCTCAGTGAGGTGGTGGAGTCACCGTCCCTGGAGGTATTTAAGGATAGATTGAACGTGGCACTCAGTGCCATGGTCTAGTTGACAAGGTCATGTTCTGTCATAGGTGGGACTCGATGATCACAGAGGTCTTTTCCAAGCTAATTAAATCTGTGGTTCTGTGTTGCAGTGTGCTCTGGCCAGTTTCGGCCTATCCTGTGGCCCGGCTCTGCTATGTCCCCTCCCCCCACCTCGGTATCGGTTCTCCACCCCATGGAGGGCTCTGTATTGTGTAATCCTACACAAAGCCTGCCAAATTCAAACCTAGCTCTCCCCCCACTATTGGATGTTGTACCCTCCCCCTGCCCCCTTGTGTCGGTATTTATGTAACTGTAACCCCCCGTGCCAGTGCTTCCCCAGCACAATCCAGTGCCGAATAAACCATCTGGGAACACCCCTCCGCCTTGTCTCTCCTTCTTCAGCGTGCCTGTACCATCAGTGGACTAGGTGAACCCCTACAGGAACTTCACCAGCCTACCCATGCCTTGGAGCAGCCCGGACAGCCCCTGAAGCCGCAGACAGACGCTTGGTGCCCCCCCAGAACGCACCGCAGCAGTTCTGTGACCCTTATAGGTCTCTTCCAACTCAGGATATTCTGTAATTCTATATTTTCTGCTATAGTACATACTAGAATACCTTATTTAAGCTTAGATCCAAGAATATCTGATTTTATATATAGCTTCTGCCTTTTAGAATATTCTGCTTGTTAATTACACCATGATGATTTTTAGAAGGTCAGAGTTCAATTGTCATAAGACACATTCACATATGACAATAGAGTAGTTTTTATCTACAGAAATCTACAATATAATTCATGTTACTCTATCGTGTAAATTGTAAAGTCCTTCCGTAACTCAGTTTTTGACAGTTGCAAGGACTGTATCAAGTTTTGGAGAATCAGCAATAAGCACTAGCTTGGGCTCTTATCAAGACACCTGAGAAAATCTAAAACAACAGCATGAGCTCTATGAGCTTTCTATCCTTGCTCTCATAAGATTAATGAAGTGACTGAGGAAAACATGGATTTCTTGTTGAGGAAAAATAGACAGACAACACAAATAAAAACAAGGAAAATGTTATCCCTCCTAACTTCTTGGTAAGACAACGACTTGTCTATTTCTCTCTAGTGACACCTTATCTCATGTTTTTAGCAGTAAACATGAGGGATTTGTTAACCCTCTTGCTGAGTACAAAAGCTTCACTGAAGCCCAGGCTGACATTTAAATATGTAATGTTCACCATTCATTGTAGATAACCATTTTCTCCTACTAGCTGCTTCCCTTATTTAACAATTTCTCCTTGCTAGTGAACTTACATGTAGTGTACAGAACTACACATATTGCTTGGGGCCCAAAACACTTTTTTAACTCTCATTCCCACCCTTACCACACATTTGATATACTGCCTTTGATTGAATAAGCATTCACTACAGCAACAAGGCTGATTGACGCAAACTTTGAAAGTTTTGAAAATGTTAAAATTCTCTCTTTCAAATATTTTTCTCTCAACCATTATAACAGAAATGACCATGACATAATAAAATAAAAATGCAGATTCAGTGAATTGCAAAAATCCGTCTTGTTTTATCTCTTCCAGATATCTCTTTTCCTATTGAACACCAAGCCCTTTAGAAATGGAAGGATGGAACTTCCTGGGGAAAATTAATTTAACAAAACAGATAATGGAAGAAGTCTCAGGAATCCCATGTGAGGTCCTGAATCTCTGATGCAATTAACTGAGCAGAGAGAAGGTGTAGTATAAGTGTTCTTGAGGTTTTGTATTCTTATATTTCCTTTAGGCTTCTATTAGACCTGGAGGGCCAGTGTGTCTGACTTTCACTTCATTACCTGTACTATCTCCCTGCCTCTACCTTCCCTATAGGTCAATTTTCTTTGTAAGCAGAAGTGGTTAAAACCAGAGTGACAACATATATGCTAAAGTCTGTATTTCAAAATGAAACTCTGAAAAAAAATAGCAGCTTAGTGATTTCATAGAATCATTTAGGGTGATGGGAATCATAAAGGGGAATTATAAAGTTGGTAAAATCATCCCTAGTATCAGAGTCATTATGAATCTGGAAATATTTGGAAAGTCTGCATAGCTTTACTTAATTCAAAGCAAACACTGAAAATTAATTCTTCACAACAAGCTGGAGATATATTTCAAAACCAGCACCACCTGCTTACCAGGAACACAAAATCAAAGAGGGATTCAAAATAGTAGTAAAGTAAAAAATCTTAGCTAAAAGGTTCAAGTTATCAGTACACCTTCTTCTGGAATCTCTATCCCCCAAAGTGCCTTTTCTGATTCACATTACAAAAATTCCTTAGAGAAAATTACTGTCTTGATTAAAATCTTCACGTTGATTTTCAAGAAGCTTGTTTTTGACTTGGCAAGAGCAGGCACCTTTGGGTAAGTGAGAATAGAATAGAGTCACTAAAAGGTTTGTCTCAGCCTTCACCATGGGAGAGATTAATGTCCTTCCAGAGACACTAGACACAAATTCCCCATCAGACAGATCAATTTAAACATATGATCATACACACTGACTACAATTTCACTTTTTATCAATCATCATCAATGAAGTCCAGGAAATAACAATGTGCTCAATTATCCCAAAGATGTGCAAATTGTACAGATATTCCAGAATGGAACATATATAAGAAAGGCATCTAAAGAGTAGTAAAGATAAATTTAGCTATATTCATTCTCTAATTCCCCTCAATGCAAACAATGTAAACAGTGCCCATTTCCTCCCTGCCAAGCTCAACTCCACAATTAGACATCCAAAGGTAGAGTAACCACTTAGGAATTTGAAAGCTAATAAAATGTAAAAGTGAAGAAGGGCAACAAACAGCTCTCTGAATGACATGTTGATTACCAATATTAGTCTCTTTTCCTCAGGTAAATGGAAGCAGACTATTATCAACATTAGACTTCCTTTGCTTAGGAAAATGAAAGCAGACTGTCTCTGTCAAGAACTGAGTCTTATCATTTCTGAAGAGAAGTCAAATGCCATTTCTCTTTACTTGTCAAAAGGAAGAAATTATCCTCCCCAGCTACACATTATTATCCACCATCTGTGTGACAGTTTCTCATAATTACTTACATACGGCATCTTTGATAAGCCTTATTCCCGATAAACAGAAAATAAAATTAACTCTTATATTAGATCACTCACTGAGAAGACTTGGAATAAATATAGTAGAGCTTTAATTTTTCTCTTTCAGAAACCTGACAAGGCAGCTGCTGAAACACACACTTAGAAATCCTTGTTTAGAAAGAAATTCTAAATGAAGCTACAGTCTTTGAAGCCTAAATATCCTGCCTGGTCATTGGAAGGAAATAGTCAGTTGTTTGCTTTAAGAAATGAATCAACAGCTAAACAAATACAAGATATTGCAGATTTATATGATAGCCAGTGTTGCAGTGTTGTTTTCTTTCTTTTTTTGTCACTGTATTTTAAAACCTACACCTGGTTTAGGCACTAGTAACACATTCAGAGGGTTTATTTTGAAAAAAAAAGAAAAAGTTTTGTTTTTACTGATCCTACACATCTGTTTCACCATCAACTTAAGAAGGTTAAGCCTTCTGATGACACATCGGTTATTATACTATTAATAATTTGCTGATGTTATAGTCATGACTTAAAAAAAGGTTGATAGCCCATCCATTCCTGAATGGGATAGTTTTGAATAAAAAAAAGAAAATGGTATGTTACTTGAAGCATATCAGAGACAGTTTCTTAGCTCCACTAATCGCCTTTTGTGCAAATGTATTGTTTACTGTGAGAAGGGCTGAATGTTCTACAACCAAAGGAAGCAGAAGTTATAATGATATTTCATACACACTACAGCCATTCAACATTCAAATGAGGTTTAGTCAATTTGTCTAATTGTTTATATAGTCTTCAGGTTTGGACCTCAGTTTTTTTCAAAGTATACTACCTTTATAATTCATTTTAAATCAAGATTATTATAAAACTGGTATTTATTTTATTTGATACCTGTCATTGTTGCACTGAACCTTTACTATTGACTTCAAGTATCAGTCATCTGACAATATAACCTAAGAAATCTGAAGTAAAACTGATTTAAACCAGCTATTGAATTAAATCCACAAATAATCAGGCATAAAAAAAAAAAGAGTGAGCAGTTGTTGTTGATTCTATCCATACAGAATCTTTTAAAAGAAGAAAATTTTATCTCACCAATAACATTAGGCCAAAAATAGTCTTCACTTAATATATAGAGGAATAGAGAAAATCAAAACGCTTATTTTTGTCTTCATGGCAAAACTACCAGTTTTGTGACTTAGGACTACTAATTTTTCTGAGCCACAGGGAAAATATTTAGAACCTAGGGAGAGTAGTTCAAGAATGAAATCTTTTTGAATTTCAGTCTTAATTATAAGAGAAATTATTGCCTTTTTTATTGATATCCACTTGTTCTTACTCTCCAGGAAAAGCAAAATGAACCAATTAATTTACATAAATGTAAAGAAAATAAAAGACATTAAATTTTAGCCTAATACTAGAAAGCACTTTTAGAAAGTGAATATAAAATTATCAAGTGTGAATAGCTACTCTGGAATTTAAAAGTTACGTTAATCAAAAAAGAGATTGAAAGTACAATACATCATACAAATATGTGAATATCATCTATATACTTGTAGAGTAACCTATATCTGTTGCAGATGTTACTTTTCCTGGAGACTAACAAAATAGGATGAGATCAAGTGTACTGATTTTGTCTGGGGTAAAGTTAATTTTCTTCATGGTACGTGGTAGGCAACCATGTTTCGGATTTGTGATGAAAACAGTGTTGTTAAACCTATTTTAGATTTTGTTGACCAGTATTTACACAGAGCCCAGGCTTTTTCTGCCTCTCATGCCAACCCTCCAGTGATCAGACTGGGGGTGCACAAGGAGTTGGGAGGGGACAAAGCTGGGACAGCTGACCCCAAATGGCCACAGGCATATTTTATACCATAAGGCATCATGCTCAGCGTATAAAGAGAAGGGAAGAAAGAGGAACGGGGGACTTCTGGGGTTATGACTTCTGTCTTCCCATGTGACCAAGAACAAGTGTTAATGAGGAGTGGCTGAAGGAACTGGAGTTGTTCAGCCTGGAGAAAAGGAGACTAAGGGGAAACTTTATTGCTGTCTACAATTATCTCAAAGAAGGATGTAGCCACCTGAGGGTTGGTCTCTTCTCTCAAGTCAAGAGTGAAAAGACGAGAGGAAGCAACCTCAACTAGCACTAAAGGAGGTTTAGATTGGATATTAGGAAAAGTTTATTTACCGAATGGATTGTCAAGCACTGACAACACTGAACAGACTACCCAGGAAAGGGGTCGAGTCCCTGGAGGTACTTGAGAGATGTGTAGATGTGGCATTTGGGGACATGGTGTAGCTGTAGACTTGGCAGTGTCAAGGTTAATGGTTGGACTTGATTTTGCAGGTCTTTTCTAACGTAAATGATTCTATGATTCTATGGTTCTATGACAGTTACACATGAAGGAACTCTGTGTGGTTCTTTCCCTCTATCATACAATTCAAGAGTTTATTTCCTTTTGACTTCTCTATTTCTCATCCTTGAAAAATTTTAAGAAAAATGTAGGCCGCAGGAGCTAAAATAAATTCTACTTATTAACTAAAATGTATCTTAACCACATTGTGATGATAAAAGTTCATTGATTAATTTTGTTAAGTATATGTACACATATGTATGACAAATTTATTATACATTACACAAAAAGTTAAGAGGAGTATAATGCCCCAAATAAATAATAAATTCATTTATTGGGAGCTGATGCAATGAAAAGTTAATATCCTTTTTTTTCTACTTACCTACTAAATTATACAGAGTCTTTAAAAAAGGAGCATCTTAAAAAAAGAACTAATGAGCTAATAAATTAATTCCACCAGATTAAAAATTTCTCCTGAATTTCACTTAATAGTTTTCTTGGATTTAACTAACTAAGAACAGCCCAAGAAACCCTTTGTCGTTCAGAAAAAAAAAGAAAAAAGAGTGTATATGTGAGCCTGTACTTGATTAATCAAGCTGGCTTTCTGATACAGGAGGCTACTGAACCTCTGTTCACAAAATTTTATAAATCAATTATTCAAACTGAATTATTTAAATAATATTCACCTTTGGTCAGACCTGCATCATAGTGTTCTGTTAATTGTCTATGGCCTGATATCTCCTGCCTAACCTTTTTCTATAACTTTGTCCCTGAGGGATTTGGATTAAATGAGTCATAGTCATGCCAGTTCTACCCATCTAAGGATGTTTTGCAAACTACTAGTGAAGTCTAGATATAAGTCACTAAAGCTTGAAGCAACATTTGACTAAAACAATCAAGATAACCTTTAAAAAGCTTTCTTTTTTTCCCTTTAATATTTGATGTAAATATTAAAAAATAAAGATTATATGTTTACTGAAGAAATATCTGAGAATGAAATAGATTGAAGTAGATACAAGTAAACAGAGGAGAAGACCTAAATACACAAGGAGAAGTTTCTTTTCTGCCTTAATTGTGTCTACTATCTGAGTATGTAGTGTTTACTAAACCTTGAAAACAAAGTTCAACAGCATTCTTGAAACAAGATATACAATCATCATCATCATCATCATGTATTTTGGGGAGCCACAAGAAATATTAAATGATTTATTCTGCTCATCTTTTTTTTCTTATGTGGAGATTTCCTTGCTGTAATATGTGGACTCAATGGAGGCTCAGAAAACTGCCAGCAAAAAGTTCCATTTATACTGTCCAGGCATGGTACTTCCATGTGCTTTCTCATCATAACGTTACCCTGAAATACAAATTTTAACATGAAAAAAAATGTAGAGGAGAGAAGTTAGAGGAAAGTTATTGAATACAACTTTCATCTGGCAATGATACTTTCGGCAACTAGCATTTAAATCTCACTTTCAGGAAAAGGAAATGCTTTCTATAAACACTTGCCCTGCACAGAACTGACTTGGTCTACCTTTAAAAAATACATGTAAACTGGCCACCTGTGCCCTCTATTTGACAAAATATTCAGACTGTAATAGGGTTCAATTTTGCAGTAACTTACTTTTGCTGAAGCAGCACAAATTGATTAGGACATCATTTATATTTCAGAAATAACCTCTCTAATAATGTTAGAGCAGGTAAAAAACTACAATAACTAATGCTAAAAAACCCACACATGTGGACAATTTAGAAATATACAAGTTGATTTTCTTTAAAAGTTCTCATTTAGATAACATGTACTCTGACACACAGCCCAATAACATGCTTAGAACTTACATGTTAGCTCTGAAAAGGAAAAAACCAAACCAAACCAAAATAGTTTAATAGACTTAATACAGAGAAAATTTATGCAAAAAAAGGTGTTTGCTTTCAGTTTTCCCTCATTTCTTTACATCCAGTATGTTTTCCTGTTGACTGTATGTTTCTTCTATTCTCAAATGAAACAATATTTACTTGGTGCAAAATATTTGCATTATGGCATTTTGAAAGGCGTTATCTGCATACAAATAAATATGTCAATCATAGTAACCTGGTGCTAAAATCTGTACAGAAAGGTGTCTTCTATTTCAAAATTGATTTATTTCAGTTTCTTGTGACCTTTCTTTACAGGAGTTCAAATAAAATTCCCTTCCAACAAATCACTCTTACATTAAAACAAACATGCATATACAAGTAGCTGTAGGATTTTTGAAATATCAGTTGAAATCTTCAAGTAAACAGGTACAAGTTGGTGCACAGACCAAACTTGATTTTAACTACTGTAAGCCTGAAAACTCAGTTCAACAAGATGGGCAATTACAATTCCTGGGTAAAACAAATTAAATTTTGTTATTCCTCCATATTTTAGAGTAACATTTTATTTGAAGAGGATCTAAATATGTTAAAGTGGGGAATGTTAAACTGTCCATTTAGCAGTAGAGTCCTTGATAAATAATTTCAAAAACTGGGGTTTTTGAACAGTATACTATATTGACTGCAAAAGAATACATTGAATTTCCAAAATAATTTTAATTGAAAAATAAAAATAAATATGATTAAAAAAATCAACACCACCACCACTGCACAACTTAGGTTTTATTTACTGCTGGTAACTATTTTTGTCTTGTATTTTGAGCTTTAAGTATATTTAGGTCTAGTCAAGTTTGAGTCCCAGATATATGTAAAGGAATTAAAACTCCCACTTTTCATAAAATGTCCTTTTACATCTGATTATGTAATATCTCCATACATATTCTGTAGAGATCTTTTGTCCCTATGTTTATGGAGACATTTTTTTCTGTTTTCTAAAGCATACTTGAATGAGTTACTTCAAGTCTGACCTGTCCATGCACTGACCAGCAACTCATTCATTTGTTATTGTCCTGGTTTGGTGACGATGGCTTTTCTTCAAAGTGAGTCCAGCATTAATAGTAAAGAATAAAGAAATAGAGTCTGTAATACTTAATGGCCTCATGAGTGAGAGAAAGAATAACTTTTGAGTTGAAATGACTTAATACATGGCCTAAGCAATCATGATAAATATTTATGGAAGTAATTTCTTGTTGGTTCCTTTTACTTTTTAGAAAAAAAATACTGAGAGGAAAGAGAGGACTGTTGGAGGAATAGAGCAAAAAAAAATACAGCAACGAGATGACTTTACTCTCCATTGCAAGTATCTGTTTCACAGGGAATGAAAAAATTATAATCTTCCATAACCTGTTTCAATTAATCAGACAGGCTCAGTATCCAGGATGGAGACGTGTTTTCCACATAATATCTTACAACATGTTAGTTATGGAAAACATTTAGAATGCAGTTCAAAAAGCTCCTTGCCTAGGAACTGGTGTAAAATCTTCTACAACTGGGTCTAATTGAAATTGTTTCTGTGCTTCATTTGCTTTTGCCACAGATGTCACACACAAAATATTTTTTAAATTGTATTAAAAATAATAATTTTTATTTGATTGAAGGTGTTTGCTTTGTTGTTGATATTTTGTTCAGCAGTAGATATATGTGCAGCAGTATTACATGGATGAAATCTGAGCAACTTCAAGTAGCTCAACCAGATGAAATGAGTTTGTGTGATTGTAGTTTTAGAGACACACACCGAGTGTGCCTCTGGGAAAAACTTATTTGATTCTCATAAATTTCTTCATTACCTTTTAAACAGAAAGACTTAGCTACAAAGTTTACATCTTTTAGTAACAAATGTAATGGAAACATAAGTAAAAACAATCCAGTGCCTCTAGGACTCTTTTTATAAATGTAGGGATCAGTCTGAGTGCCTTAAAAATAAGTATTGCTTGTTCTCTATTTCTAGTCTGGATAACCTGGTTAGCAATAAAGTATGGATTTTTCTAGAACTGAAGAATGTATCCATCCGTGGTTTATATGGCTAATGGTTAGGTCTGTAGCATTACTTCTATTTGGTTTGGATTCTTTTGGAGGAAGATTGGGATATTTTTGATTGTTTAAATCAGAACTCACAGAGCTTTAAAAAAGAATCAGGCTTGAGATGGACTGAGTGGAGAGCAGCTCTGGGGAACAGTGAGCCAGTGAGGACGCTTCAGCAAGCCCTGGCAGGAAGAACATCTGGGGCTTCATCAGCAGGAGCATCACTAGGAGAACAAAGAAAATTATTATTTATTTTTATTTAAAGAAATCATTGTATCATAAATTTTATATAAGAATGTAGAAGTCTTTATTAGGATATTGAAAATTCATATGCCTGTACAGCTAACTTACAAGCTTCTATTTACCTTTAGAACATGCTTTCAGTAGTTACCTAGTTTTTAAATTAAAATCAGTTAAGACTAGTCAAGACATGTGAAATATGGGTGGACAACCTGATTTTGTTAGGAAAATTTATGAAGATTTTGTAAGGAACTTTTGAAAAGAACTTTTGACTCACCAAAAACCTTTTTCTGATAGACTGATCTGAACAATCTATTAATACATGTTTTAAAGAGAGAAACTCCCAATATAATAACATTCATCTTTTTCATTTATGATGGTTAAGGCACAAATGAGCAGAATGCAACAAGAGAGTTGTTAAGTGTTTGAAGCAAAAATCTGCACTGTAATATTGCTGCAAAATTTAAATTGGCTGTAAGTTTTGCTCAGGGGCAGGGAGTTTAAGGAACATCTGGAGATTCTGAAATAACCTGCATTCATTTATGTTATTTAAGTTGTAAAATCATATTCAATCTTGACCCTCTCAGGAAATCTAACATAAACGTCCTGCTGATTTTGACAGTCATACAGCAAAAACACCCTCTAATGACTATTTAATAGTCACCAAAAGTTCTGCATTAAGTACAAAGCCCTTTTGATTACTTATTGCACTAATTTAAAGTAAATGCTTTTACAGATGGCATCTGTTAGGACACAGAGCGTGTGCTGCATTTATATGTAGACATTGAAAATAAATTCCAGCTTTGGTATAAGGATTGTACAAAAAAGATCAAAGACAAAACACTGAGTAAACATTTACTAGTGATATTTCTAAAGCTCTTCATAAAAGCTTATCCAATACCAGAATACAATGCTGAAAGTATATGAAATAATTCAGAAATGCTTTGGCAAATTAGCACCTTAGGAAAAATGGCTGAGATGAAGTAATTGAGCTCTTCCATTTTGTTTATAATCTTCCCTGCGGGGCAACAATATTATATTTCACTATCCCTTCAAACTGTATTACCTTATGAATAATGGAAAAAAATCTAAACTTTTAGCTACTAGGGACTAATGGGAGAACAATAATGACTTAGATTTAAATGAGAAAAAAAGAGAGAAAAATAAAGTGATTATCTGCTGTTTTGAAGAGGGGTATGGGAAATATGAATATATTTTTTTGTCATTGCCAATAATTTCATCAAAAAATGTCATGTTAAATTATGCATTCAAACGTGTGTAAATTAAGAATGATTTTGTCAATCTACAAACATGTCCCCAAAGACCAAATATTTAATGGTTTGATGTTTGTAGAGAAACATCTTCTGCATATTCTAGAACAAAGAGCTATTGAGGGCATATTTATAAATTTAAAAAACCAGTACTTTTAAAGAAAATGTCAATTAATTTAAATGCAAAGAATGTAGCTCTATTTTATAGTTATTTTCAGTACTTGCTATTAAAACACTTATGATTAATTTTAAGAGCTATTAACATTACCACAGTATGTGTGCTGTCACAAAGAAAATTACCAAATGAATACTGATTTCAGAGCAAAATGACAAAAATTTTAGGGGAAAAGCCCCAAACTTTAAACTAGTATATTCCTCCAAGCCCTCAAAACAGGTTAAATCTGACTCAACCATTATCTTGAATCAAGCACCTCAAATTTAATAATTGTTATCACAATTGTGACATTTCAGAACTTTACTTGTCCCTGTGTTCCAGCATGCAGATCTATGGGTTTTGACCTTGTTTCCACTCTGAGGAAAGTGTACGATATGTTACACTCCACGTTGTTTCTCCTGTTCCTCAACACTGCACATTACCTGAGCTTTGTCCCTTACTGTGCACCTAAAGTTGCATTAGTGAAAATATGAGTATTGAGAAACACAAATTTGTTTGCTTGTATGTGTGTGTGTAGTACATTAAGAAAGTTGGCAAGTTTCCTGCCAATGGACTGTCAGGATGCAAACAAGATGCCCAACTGAACCAGAACACAAGAATACTCAGTTTCAAAAATGTGAATGAGAGCTGTATTTCCGTTTCCCACTTTCAATAAAACTACCTCTCCTAGAATGTCAAAAGAAATAAGAAGAGATTATATTATGTTCAGATAGCAATTACTGCTCCAGTCTTCGCCCGTAATTTTTATCTTGTTGTTACTAGAATTAATTATTTGTAAAATTACCCACATTAACTACTACAGTTAGAAGTGCAGTTACGGGCAACTCCAGAAATAATTATTCTAGGTTATTGCTATAGGTTCGTTGTGATAACTGAGTCAGGTAATCAGGCAGACCAAGATTAATGCAAGAAGAACATTTCTTTCCCATGACATTTATTTATTGTGGGTTGTGGGAGGCAGTATTGCTAACTGAGGGAGACACAAGGCAGGAAGAAGATATTCTCTTTTCTTTCTTTTAAAGGTAAATAATAGCAATGAAGGAGCTGATGAACACACAAAAGATCACCCTTATAAAGAAAATTTAACAGATAGCAACAGTTTATTATCAAATATCATTGAATTTCTAACCAGTATGCTCATAATACAATTCTGAAAAATTACACTTTTTGAGAGAAAAAATGTAGCTCACTCTCCTTCTGAAATCTGTTTGGTCTTTGTCAGTTTGATTTTGCTAGAACTATTTAAATGGCAAGAGAATGATGAATTTTTCATCCCTGTGGACTGTAACCCATAATTATTTTTAATCTCTATGAACCAATATATCGCTTTCTGGGGTCCACAAAACTGCCTGTGTTTCTGCAGGACAATCTTTATCCAGTGCCTTGGTCAGAGAAGCATCTCAGCACTTGGATGAGCGCTATCTCT
>VYZT01060208.1:79679-94921 GCA_013400735.1 Pomatostomus ruficeps | reverse complement strand
CTCTCTGAGGGCTTTTCCAACCTTCATTATTCCCTGAATGTTCTCTGAGTATCTGAAAACCTCTCCCAAATTGAGTTCTGGACAGTGCCCAGTCCCAGCACGGCCCTGGCAGGGACTGGGAGTGCCGTTGGCTGTCCCAGGGCTCCCTGGCAGGGTTTCCTCTCCATCTCCTTGAACTCAGAGTTTTCTCAGGACAGAGCCCCCTTCAAGGATTTGGGCAGTGCTGGGTGAAGGGGCAGCAGTGATGGGAAACACCAGGGAGGAGCTTTGGCTCCAGGCTCAGGGATCCTGGTATCCAACACTGCAGGACAGAGCCCAAAGAGCCAAAGAATCATGGAATCCCTGGATGGTTTGGATTGGAGGGGACCTTAAAGACCATTTTGTTCCAACACATGGGCAGGGATGTCCCTGAGTCAGCCCAGGGGCAGCACCTCCAGGATCCTTGGTCCAGGCCCTGGGGACAGCCTGTCCTGGGGGTGCTGGGCTCTGGCCAGAGGCTCCTGGGCACCAGAAGGGCTCCACTCCCACTCCCACTTCCACTTCCACCTTCCCAGGTCACCTCTCCCCACCCTGCATCCCCCAGCCACCCCCTGCCCATTCCCCAGCACCGCCCGGAGACATCAAAGGGCTCCTTTGCCTCCTGAAATCCTGCACAGAGACCAAATTGGGCTGAATGTCTTCAAACAATTACAAAATGGGTTACTCTGAGCATCACCAAACCCAATCATTTTGCATAATGAGGAGAGCTAATTACTCTTTGCACTGCTCGACACCGCAGCGGGTCTGCAGTTCTCACACTCCGGGAGGAGTTTGGCAACTTTGGGTAAAAACTGCCACGCCCTTTCTAAATGAAGACAACACCGACTTTTTTAATGAGACAAACCTTGGCAGGTGCCTCTTGGAAGTGAAAAAAAACCCAAAACACATTAAGGTGAGGGCTGCAGAGAGCAGCCATGCCAGTCAGTGTTTGTGCAACAATCTGCACGGGTTTGCTCCAACTCCACGAGAAGGAAACTCATAATGTTGCCTTTGTACAGGCACCTTTAATGGCATCTAAGAATAGCAGCGTTGTAAATACCCTGTGAAAGGGAAACAAAAACACACCTTTGTTTCAGGTATTGTGAACAGCTCTTTTCTGTCAACACCGCAATAAATGCTTCTATTTTTTTTTCATTTAATTTACGTCTTTATGTGGAAGAGAATCTATTCAAAAGGAAGAGTCAAGGTGCTTTTTGCACACAATGCGTACGCTGCTATTCTTCATTTGAGCTGTTTTCATGAAAATAAAATATAATTTTCTACTGGGGGATGAAAAAAACTCCACCAGAAACAACTTAATCAGATCCAGAGATCTTCGCTGAGCATTCAGGAGCACATGGGACAGTTTGTAATGAAATATTTGGGAGGAAATCACCTCTGCACAGACTGGCAGCAGAATGAGAACACACCTGGGATGTGTCACACACCACATCCAACTGCTGGATTGATGGGGAGCAGGGGAAGAGCATGGAGGAGCCAAACACCTGAGTTTTGGGATTGTTCCCAGGGATCCAGTAAACAGCTTTGGATTGCAAAACTCAGCATTGCAATGGCTGGGCTGGCCTGGCGCTGAGCTGTGCTCAGAGCAGGATTGGTGTCCCTGTGCACTCACAAACATCAGGGTGGGGAGACAGAGCTGGGCCTTCTTCAAACCAAGAACCAGCAGAAAAAAACGCACCATGGGGTTCAAATGACTCTGCCCCGCTCTGGTGAGATCTCCCTGCAGTGCTGCCCCCAGCCCTGGGCTCCCAGCACAGGAAGGACCTGGAGCTGCTGGAGAGAGTCCAGAGGGGGCCAGGGAGATGTGCTGAGGACTGGAGCCCCTCTGGAGCCAGGCTGGGAGAGCTGGGGTTGCTCACCTGGAGAGGAGAAGGCTCCAGGGAGAGCTCAGAGCCCCTTCCAGAGCCTAAAGGGGCTCCAGGAGAGCTGGAGAGGGACTGGGAATACGGGATGGAGGGACAGGACACAGGGAATGGCTTCCCACTGCCAGAGGGCAGCGATGGATGGGATATTGGGCAGGAATTCTTGGCTGTGAGGGTGGGCAGGCCCTGGCACAGGGTGCCCAGAGAAGCTGTGGCTGCCCCTGGATCCCTGGCAGTGCCCAAGGCCAGGCTGGACGGGGCTTGGAGCAGCCTGGGACAGTGGGAGGTGTCCCTGCCATGCCAGGGGTGGCACTGGATGTCCTTTAAGGTCCCTCCAACCCAAACTATTCATCCAGGGTTCTCTGAAACACCAGGTCAGGGAGCACCTGAGCCCAGCTCTGCCCTCTGTGCCAGGCTCAGTGCTCCATGAAGAGCACTCCCTGAGCGTGGGGCCACTTGTCCCCGGTGTCAGGGACACGCTGTGCCCTGACCTCACAGTGGCACAGGCAGATGTGGCTGCCTGCAGGGACCGGCCACCAACAGCAGCACCGTTTTTTGAACAAAAATTCCCTTATTTACAGCCCCCCCCAGAAACAGAGGAGAGGGAAGAAAGAGGGTGAGAGACTGAGATAAAGTAAGAGGAGGAGAATGAACTCCCAGACATCTTTTGCCTCTGCACCGAGGGTCCCCAGGGAAAGGACCCCTCTTGCTTCCCAGATCTGTCTTGTTATCTACTCATCCATCTTGCCACGTATTCTGGGATCATTTCCAAGGGTCAAAATAAATGGCTGTGATTTATGCAATATAGGTCAGGACCTATTTAACAACTTACAAAGGAGCCCCCCCTCCTCCCCATTCTCCCTCTGGCTCTTGGTGATGAGAAAATAGGTCACAGGCAGGCAGTGGGGGGGATTAATCATTTCTTCCGGCAACTGCTGGGAAAAATATTTTCAGTTCCATTTAATCATAAAGCTTTTTAATTAGTTAGTTTGCAATTTATAATGTATGGTTTATAAGCTCTTGTGCAAGGGGGCAGGTTCCTGGAAGGAGAAGTCTCCTGCTCCTCATCTCCCCTGGGTTGCACGGATGAAGTTCAGCCTGGCAGGGACCAATGTTCACGTGGTGCTCAGGTCTCTGTGGGATGGATGCCCTGGCACAGTCCAGACTGGAATCTCTCTGCCTGCCTGGGCAGGGGGACTGTGGAAGGAGCATCCTCAGGGACGAAAGAGCCAAAGCTGCGGAACTCCTTCACACTGTGAAGCCTGGAGCCTCCATGGGAGCGTGGGGCACCTTCTCCCTGTCCAACATCCGGGCTCAGGGTTCCAATGAGATGCCAAAGTCACCTTTGGTGGAAATGCACCCACGGACAGCACTCCCTGAAGTCTCCAAGACTGGACACCCGTGAGTGTGCTCCAGCCTGGGACTGGATGTTCCCTGTCGTTCCCATTCCCTACTGATGCCCCAGTACATGAAAAGGAAAAATTAAGACCCTGGAACTTGGCTACGCTGCTCTCCCTGCAATGGGTCCGCTTGCCACCAGTGCTGTGGAGGTGACAGGAATGACCAGTGGATTTTCTACGCTTGGGCCACTGGAACCATCACCGGACCCTGAAGGGTTTTGGGCCACTGTCACCCACATGACCAAATGCAGCAAGAAAAGTCTCCTGCTGACCAACCAACCTCTGTGCGCCCTTGAATGAAGCTCTGCATCCCCTCTTCTCCCCAAAACCTGCAGCTGAGCCCTGCTGAGGCCCCTCAGTACCTTCTCGTAGTACTGCAGCTCGTAGTCCAGGATGACCCCGTTGGGCTGGTCGGGCTGGGACCAGGAGAGGGTGATGCTGTCCACAGTACGGCTCACCTGGTGCATGATGGACACGGCAGAGGGGGCTGCAAGAGAGACAGAGAGGAGACAGTCACACACCTGCACAGGTGGGATCCTCACCCCGGCACGTGGGTTATCACTGGAGCTTCAGAATTCACTTCCTGCACTGCGAGGGCTGTCCAGGGATCAGGAGATCCTGGATTTTGCTGTTTGTAGAGAGCAGTTGGGTGATAAAAAATGGTTCTGCTGATTTGGTAGTTAGAAAACACAGAGGACAGTGTCTCCAGCAGGAAAATGGGTAATTCCACGGCAAAAGGAGCCGAAGGTTGGAGCAAGCACAGCATTGTCCCATGGGGAAAAGCCCCACCAGCCCCGTACTGTGCACTCCTCCCTGCCTGCCACAGGGAAATCGGGGGGTTTGTACTTTTCCATTTGCACAGAGCAGCTTCCCAAGGCTTGGGCAGGCTGGGGCTGCACATGCCAATCACGGGAGGTGCATCCAGCAGCCTGAGCAGGCAACGCAAAGCTGACCTGACACGCTGACAATGGCGAGGCACCCGCCCCCTCGGCCCCAGCACACAGCCCGGCCCTGCCGCTGCCCGTCCCCCCTGAGCACAAAGGGCCCCGCAGACAGCCCGGGCAGCTGCCATGGATACTCGGCCAGGTGGGCACTGAGCGAGCCCGGCCGGGCCACAGCGTGGGAAAGCTGCCCAGGGACCTGTGCTTGCAAGCCTGTGGGGCAGGGACCAGAGCGTGGAGCTGCCACTGCCCTGGGAAACTCCAACCAGCTCAGGTCTGGGAAACTCCAAGGAGTGGGGCAGGTGAGCCAACAGCCCAGGCTGCTCTCAGTCCTGCGGGATCAGGGAATTCATCAGAGTCTGCAGCGTCCTCCTGAGGGGCAGCTCCCACCTCTGCTCTGTGACAGGGACAGGACCCAGGAGTGGCTGGAGCTCTGTCAGGGGGGTTTAGGTTCAAGATCAGGTTCATCCCCCAGAGGGTGCTGGGCACTGAACAGGATCCCCAGGGAATGGGCACGGCCCCAAGGCTGCCAGAGCTCCAGGAGTGTTTGGACAATGCTCCCAGGGTGGGATTACTTGGGGGTCTGTGCAGGGCCAGGAGTGGCACTGGATGATCCCTGTGGATCCAGGCTGGGATATTCTCCGATTCTGGGTGCTGACAGCAGAGCAGCTGACACCCCCCACCCTCGCTGCAGGGCTGACACCCACAGGTGCCTGCGCTGCCTCCTCTCCCTGCATCCCAGACCGGTGAGACGAGCACGTGGCCGTGCCCTCCCTGTGCCCAGCCCGCTGCTGGCACTGCCAGCACCTCCACACCAGTGCAGGGCCATCCCAGACCTCCCCCAGTGCCAGCCCAGCCCTGCAGAACGTGAGCTGCAGCCCAGCCTCAGCCCTGGCACGTCTGCCAGCACAGGCTCAGCACTGCAGCAGCTCCAGGGCACGGGGGAAGCCTCAGGGCTGGGAGAGGACTGGAGAGTGGTAGCATGAAAGCTTCCCCATCACTTGCATGCCAGGCCAGATGGATGCAGAGAGATTTGCACTCAGATGGGCTTTTCCCAAGTCCAACCCTCCCAATATTTCATGGACGAACAGCTCATTTGGCAGCTCTGGGAAACAGCCAGAGGAGCAGCACCCAAAGGAAGGCACCTCTCACCCAGCTCCAGGCTGGCTCCCCTTGGCATCAGGGGCAGTGACAGGAGCTGTGCCAGCTGGGAGGGCAGTGGCAGGACCATGATGAGCACGGCCCCAGCATGTTCCTGCACATCACAAGGAATTACCACCCAGCAGCTCCTCTCCAGCACACCAACAAAAGCCATTTTCCTGATCCACCGTCTGCCTCTTCACTGCAGCTCCCAGGATGTTCAGTGTCTGGGTGCCAAGGGGCTGGGTTTGGGTAACGCAGGATCTGCCATGACACTGCTGCCCCATTTCCCTTCACCTGCCTGGCTTTCCCCACTCCTGAAGTGATGCCTGATCAGAGGCTCCCTAGAACAGAGGCCAGACAAGATTAAGAGAATAAAATGGGGATTTATTGAAGGGCCTTCAATAGGGACACCTCGAGCAGTCAGAGCCTCTCCGGGAGAGGCCACACCCAAGATGGACCCCAGGTCATGAGTTTTCTACACTTTGATAAGTTTTGATCAATTTACAGATCAGGGTTAATTCTCCAATTCCAATTTCAGGTGATGGTGGAATTTACCCCAAGTCTGGCCCCCCTTTTAGAGGCTCCGTTTCCATCTTTGGGGGCCTGGGCCAACGAGGTGTCCTTGAGTGCAGCCTGGAGAGGATTTGTTGTGTCTGAGCAGGACGGGAGAGCAGAAGCTCCCAGCCCGTGTGGAGTTTGAGAGTTACACTAAAGCAGTGCAGGGTCTGAAAAACACAGAAGCTGAATCTTAAGGCATCAGAAGGAAGGTGTGATGGGAAGTAGCCTCAGCAGTGTGGTTGAGCTCTAGTTCTGTCCAGGAGAATAAAACTCGAAGGACAGCAGTGAACTTCCATCCCTGGCCAGGCTGGACGGGGCTTGGAGCAGCCTGGGCTGGTGGAAGGTGTCCCTGCCCATGGCAGGGGGTGGGGTGAGATGATCTTTTCGAACCCAAACCATTCCATGATTCCAACAGATCCAGACCCCAGTCCTTCCATCCATTTCTGCTGAAGTCACGCCCCATTTCCCAAGAGTCTGAAACCCTCGGTGTCACCTCAGCCCTCCCCCTGCTCGGTGGCACTGCTCCCCTCCCGCCCTGACATCCCAGTCCCATCGCTTCAGGTCACGCATTTCCAAACTCCTGGGAACAGTTCCTCATGCTGGCGTGCAGATCAAACACAGGTAACATTGCTGGAGCCTGTCAGCTCCTGCTGGAGCTCGCTGCTTCCTTGTCGACACAGATTCCGTGGGACAGCTGCGATTTTCAAGACAAACATCTCTGTCTCTCGAGACAAGGCTGGAAGGAAGATGTGCCTGTGCTGCGGATGGCCCTCGGCAGGGGCGGCACCAGGCTGAGGGCAGCACACAGCCCACGGTGTCTCTGCCACCTGCTCTGGGAACTGATCCCACACCCATACACTGGGCTGGTCCAGGACAGGAGCCACGGACACCCAGAGCTGTCCCAGCACAGGTCTGGGATTAACAACATCCCATGATTTAGGTAAGACTGTGCCGGGATGGGACATGGACACCCAGAGCTGTCCCATCACAAACTGGGATTGACAACATCCCGCGATTTAGGTAAGACTGTTCCAGGACAGGGGTCACAGCCACCCCGAGCTGTCCCACCACAGGTCTAGGACTGACAACATCCCATGATTTAGGTGAGACCGTTCCAGGACACGGCCCAGGTACACCCAGAGCTGTCCCACCACAGGTCTAGGACTGACAACATCCCATGATTTAGGTGAGACCGTTCCAGGACACGGCCCAGGTACACCCAGAGCTGTCCCACCACAGGTCTGGGATTGACAACATCCATGATTTACCAGGACAGGGGCCACAGACAGCCAGAGCTGCCCACCACAAACTGGGATTGCCAACACCCCATGATTTAGGCACAGGTTCAGTGGCCTTGTGGCTGGAGAAGCTCCTCAGCTTCAGGTTCCTCCTGGTAGCAGTGAGGTCTCTGTTCCGTGCACTTCACCCCAGCCTGGGAGTCCAGGACTCCTCCAAGGCCTCTCCTGAGGGAGCTGTACGAGACAACAGCGACAGCAGGACCCGTGTGAATCAGCTGCTGGTGCCTGGTGAACCCGCTCTTGTCTGGCTCAGCAAAAGGCCCAAATGGCTGAGGTGGGGCTCCTCTAACGAGCTTAATGAGGCAAATGAGCTGCACGGTGGGAGGAGGCAGGGGAGATGAAGGACTCCAGCAACCTCAGCGCTTTTCCTGCACCTGGAGCAAGGGAGTGGCTCTGGAAGGGCAGGAACTCCCCACTGCATGGCCTCAGTGACTGCTCCTCTGATCAGGGACACCAGCGGAGGGTGCAGGAATAAAGGCACAGGAAGGCCCAGGTCAGAAGTGATCTCTGGGTGTCTCTGGTCCCATGGGCTGGCAGAGGAATTTCAAAATCTGATAATTTTCCTCAGGACTGTGTCCAGACAGGACCTAATGGATCTGATCCCCACGGATGGCGATCCCACGGGCTCGCTGAGCAGCAGCTGCCTCGTTCTTGAGGGGAAGGAACCTTCCCTCACATCCCAGGGATTTTCCTGGTTGTGTCTTGTGGACGTTTCCACCGTTCTCTCCCTCAGTGCCCCTCAGCCTCCTCCTCTCCAGGCTGGGCAGACTCAGGTCTCAGCTGCCATCTCCAGCCCAACCTCACTGTCCTGCTGGACCTGCTCCAGTTTGTCCATAACTGGGATACTGGCAGCGCAGAGAGGACTCAGGACCCCAGATGTGGCCCCAAGAGTGCCGAGCAGAATTTTCAATCCCTCTCCTGGATTTTCTGCTAACAGAGCACAGCACTCTGCAATGCCACCAGACATTGTCACACCCCTCAGCCCAGTGAGGGTGCACAGAGAGGCTCCTGTGAGTCAGGGATGGGCTGGCACTGGATGTCTGAGTTTGAAACCAGTTTAGAGGAGCCAGCCAGACTTCAGAGTGATTTTCCCAGGTCCAGCCAGGAGGAAAAGCTTCAGCTGGATCCTGACAGGATGCCCAGGCAGCTGACTGTGCCCTGTGACACACATTATGAAGATGAGGCCACTTTTATGAAAGAACTTTTTTTTCTTTTAAGATCCCCACCAGGCACATCTCTCTTGGCAGCTTTGCACCTTTGACTGAAAACACGTCCAGGTTTCCCTGTGCCAGAGCTGCTCCCACAGGATGCTGTGACATGAGGACGACACCTCCCTGGGCATGGAACCAGGGAGCTCCAGAGCAGCACCTCGAGCTGTGCTACGGGAAACCGAACCCCAGGAGTCTCAGATCCATCCCACAGAGGCAGCTTAACCAGCACTGATCCTCCCCAAGAGGCTTTGGGTTCTCCAGGTAAGGATTTGCCCAATCTCCTGTACGGACAAAGCGGGGTGTTGGTCACACCATGAAGCCACAGCCAGAATTTGACTTCCATACAAATAGCTGCTTCTTGGGGACTTGCTGGAAATGATGGAAAGCATTAAGGGAAAGAAGGAAATGGAAGAAAACAAGAAGGAAGAAAATAAGAGTTTTCCAGGAGAAACAATGGCTTTTTAATCACAGGAAAAGCTGAAGAAGGTCACACCAAACCCAGCACAACGAGACAGTGCAAGAACACAGAAATTTAGCAGAGAATTGGGAAAAGCTCCATAACAGCCAGATCTGAACATCTGCACAAACCCAGGCAGAGTTAAAAATAGCTGAAACACCTGTGGCTGACCCCTGAGAATGCTACAGACACACCCCCTGCTTCCTTTGAGGACTTCAGATGATGCTGAGCCCCCTGTGCCTCCAGGGAGGTTTTCCTCAGGCTCTCTTTGAAAATTTTCCTTTTATTTTCAGGTGAAAATTTATGGGCTTCTGTTTCCAACTGCAGGAACTTTTCCGGGTTTTGTAGCTAAATGAAGGAGGAGTCTAGAAAAAGAATTCTGTTCTCACAGAAGAACTGAAAGATGATGAAAATTATCTTTTTGTCCGTGGAGGATTGGAACTGGAGGGTCTTTAAGGTCCCTTCCAACCCAAACCAGTCAATGATTCTGTAATTCCTGTAATCCACGCAGTTCCCTGAGCACCTCACACATTTATCAGCCCGATGATGCTCCCCGCTACCTTTCCCAATTTTTTGTTCATCTCCTTTCCAAACACAAATTTCAAAACCATCTCTCAGCTCTAGCGACAGCATCCACCTCCTTGCTGAGGTCTGATATTCCTCTGAGTGGCCAAGGTGACACTGAGGTGACATCCCAGCCCAGCTCTGCAGAGCTGCTCTTCCCTCTCCACTGGGTTTTTTTGGCTGTGCCCCCAGCTCAGGGAAGGGAGGAGATGATTGCTGATTCCTCATTCCTTGCTGAACAGGGGGATGAGGCTGTTCTTGCATTTCCTCTCATCCCAGTCCTGCTGGGAGCAGGGTGAGGGATCCTCGATGCATCCCAAACTTGTGTAATTGGTAAAGCTCCCTCTGAAGCTCGGGGAAATTCATTAGGAGAAAGCTGACAAAAAGCAGCAGGGGAGGCGTCACACAATGCAGAATTGTTTTGAGGCAATGAGAAAGAAATGGGCCCTTTTTCCTCCTTGTTTTTATGTCTTGGAGTTGTTTTGAGGGTTCTTAGGCAGCTCACGTGTTTCTCTCTCCAACCCATCCCCACAACACCACAACTCTGAGCAGTTCCAGGAGCCCCAGGACATCTCCAAGGATATCTTCCTCTTTTATTCAATGAGAACTTCCATCTGGGAGCTGTTCCTGTCTTCCAGCCCTGCTTTTCCAACATCCTGAGCTCACCTCCCTCCTATCCTATCACCTGCCCCGTCCCTGGAAGAATCCAAGGCCAGGCTGGACAGGGCTTGGAGCAACCTGGGTGGTGAAAGGTGTCCCTGCCCATGAGAAGGGGTGGAATAAGATGATCTTTAAGATCTCTTTTAACCCAGCCCAGTCTGGGATTCTGTGATTTTATGACTCAGTAAATCCTGGTTGATCCTATCCCAAGGGACCCATCAGGGCATCCTTGTCTAACAGACTTTGACAGCAGATTTTCTGTGTCAGGTCCTGACTCTTGAGGTTTCCTCAACCACTGCCAGAGGTTTTTGGGAGGTCTGGCTCCCACTGAACCAAGTCCCCATCCTGCTACACGCTGGGCAATGTCCTTGGCACTCCAGAGCCACTCTGCAGCCTCGGTGCTGCTGTGACCCGTGGAAGGTCCCACTGTGCAGGCTGGGGAGCTCCACCGCTGCTGTAAAAAGGGAATGAAATGGTTAAAATCGCTGCCATCAGCCCGGGCAGCAGCGCAGGGAGCAGCCCAGGGCTCGGACCCTGCTGGCAGCACCTTCTGGGAGCGTCTGGTGGGACTGTGCAGCTCCAGCCTGCAGGGGGGACATGGGAATCTTCCCACAGCTCCTCTTTCATCATCTTTAGAGCCATCTGAAATCAGCTCTGAAATCCGCAAACCCCCAGCCTGCAGCCCCCCTTCTTCACCTGCCGGTGCGAGGGCTCAGCCCCTGCTCCTCGCCAGCGGGGCAGCGCTGGGAGATCCCGCTCCAATCAAAGCGTCCCCGTTCCTCGCTGGCTTAGCCGGGAGGCTCGGGTTTCAGGCAGCAAACCCCCTATCTCTGATCACTTTAATACCACTAACCCGTGTCGTGTCAGACAGAGTCAACATTTGCTCTGGAAAACACTCCCGACGCTGGGAGAGCAAAGCCAGCCCGGCCCGTGGCCTCTCCCCGGCAACACTTTGAAATCCCCCCGGGGACGAGGCGAGGTGAACAGCTGGGAGCCTTCCAGCATCTCCTCGGAGCCCTCCTGACAGATCTCGGTCCCTGCAGTGTCGGGTTACCGGACGGGGGGGATGCTTTTATTATAGGAGGGTCAGCAGGGAATTCTGGCATTTTCAATTACCCCGCGCAGCCTTGGCTGTGATCGGGGTCAGGATTAACTGCCTGACCCGCGGCTGCAGACAGAGCGGCAGGGAAATGCACCGTGATGCTGCGAGGCACCAGCCAGTCCAGAGGCCACGGGACAGGGCAGGGGATGGCGAGATGTTGGGGAGAAGGTCCTGTCAGAGCAGAAGGTCCTGTCAGAGCAAAAAAGTTCTGTGGGGGAAAAGGTTCTGTCAGAGCAGAAAGTTCTGTCGGAGCAGAAAGTTCTGTGGGAGAAAAAGTTCTGTCAGAGCAGAAAGTTCTGTGGGGAAAAAGGTCCTGTCAGAGCAGAAAGTTCTGTGGGAGAAAGGTCCTGTCAGAGCAGAAAGTTCTGTGTGGGAAAAGGTCCTGTCAGAGCAGAAAGTTCTATGGGGGAAAAGGTTCTGTTGGAGCAGAAAGTTCTGTGGGGGAAAAGGTTCTTTCAGAACAGAAAGTTCTGTGGGGGAAAAGGTTCTTTCAGAACAGAAAGTTCTGTGGGGGAAAAGGTCCTGTCAGAGCAGAAAATTCTGTCAGAGCATCTGGCAGGGGATGCTGTGACTGTCCTGCCGCCGGGGCGAAGGGGGAGACTCGGAAAACTTTGTGGGAAGGGGGGGAATTTCCCTCTCAGTGCCTTCACTGAGGGACTCAGCCTGACTGGGTAACCCAGGCAGCTCCAACACGTGAGGGACAGCAATCCCTGTGCTCCGGAGCAGGGCATTCCCCAGGGCAGGGCTCCCACAGCCCGGAGGTGACGCTGGGCAGTAGCCAGGACGGTGCTGTGATCACTCACGGAGTGAGGGCTGCCCTGACCTTCAATCCGCAGGGCTTGGCGACCTCTGGGCTGGGATCCAGGCTCCAGCAGGCTGGAGAGCCGTGTGGGAAGTGGCAGGAGCACACAGGGCCTCTGGGCAAGGGGTGGGGGTGACCTCTGTGTGTCCGGCATGGGCAGAGGGGACAGCCAGGACAAGTGACCCCCACATTGCCAGAGAGCTGGGTGTCCTGTGCCACTGTCACCCTCAGGACACCTAACCCACCCAGCCCTCCCTCCTCGCCCCACAGCATCCCAGTCCCACCCAGCCCCCAGCAGGTGACTGTCACTGTCACTGCACAATGGTCCAACTGTCCCCACCCCAGGTCCTACCCCTGACCTCAAGGCCCCAGCTTTTTGTGCTCCTGTTCAGCTCAGAGTGCAAACACATCCAGGCATCGAACTGAAAATTGGTTTCTCTGGTTAAAATCTCACTCATTTTTTGCTTTTCTGGGTAAAACTCTCTCCTGCCATTTAAGCATCACAGGATTTCACAGCATGGAGGGTGGGTTTGAATTCAGATGCCTTCCTCCAACACGAGCACTGAACGTACCAGAGTGAGGAAGAGCTGGATGAGGAAGGGAAGAAGGGAGGATTCTTCTGCCCTGCCCTCCATGGGGACCCTGCTTTACATGTCAGGTTAGGCAGAAGCCCCTCCACCAGCGCCTGTGTGGGTGTGAATTTCCTGCTGAAAGGGTTCACTGCTCCTTGGACATTAAAACATTTTTCCCCCCAATTCCTTTGCCAGTTCTCCCCTGTGCTGGCACATTCAGGAGCCACTTTTGGAACCGATTCTCTCCAGCAGAAGCTGAGGAAAGCAAGGCATGGCAGCACTGGGGCTCTTTAATAAACAACATTTTGCCCTTAAAGGAGTAAAAATTCTCAGGTCTGGGATATTCCTGGACTTGCTGGAGCTCTGGCAAATTGGTGTTTCGCAGTGTGTGAGGTTTTTGTTCCCGGGGTTCTTGGCAAGGTGGCCCCATCGGGCTGGTACCCACGCTGTGTCAAGTGCCTGGAAAACTTCCCAGCGGGCCCAGCCTCCAGCTCCTTGAGACTGCAACTACAAACACTGGAAAATCTTAAAAACACAGCAAAGCAGCCCAAAAGCTGCTCCTGGCTGCGGCCCCACTCGAATCAAGGCAGGCTTTGGTGTAGATTACAGCCTCTAAAGCAGTTGCTAATGCCACAAGCCCAGCGGCTTGGCCGGGCACCGGGGCTTTGGCTGTGTTTGAGCTCTTTGTTCCGTGGGGTTTGCAGCCCCCATTTGCATGTGCCACCCGGCCTGCAGGGCTTTGTTCCCGCCCCGAGGAGCTGCTCCCGAGCATCCTGGAACCCCCCACGCTGCTGTCAGAGCAGCTCTGGGGTCACACGGTGCCAAGGGTGTCCCCACCTCCTGGCCCCTCTGCTCCAGACCCCAGGAAAAGGCTCCTGGGAAGCAGGAAGACGGTGGGAACCGGAGCCCCACACCTCCATCCTGCCCCCTAGACTGTCCATGAAATGATACTGTCCTAAAACGTGCCAATTAATTGCAATAACTGTCCTTAGAAACGACCTTAATTCAGGATTTCGAACAAAGAAAGTTTAGAGCTACAGTCCTTGAAAGAGTGAATTCTGCTGCAGAGCATCCACAGAATCACAGGATGGGTTGGGTTGGGTTGGAAGGGACCTTTCCACCCCCTGCCATGGCAGGGACACCTCCCACTGTCTCAAGGTGCTCCAAGCCCCGTCCAGCCTGGCCTTGGACACTTCCAGGGATCCAGGGGCAGCCACAGCTTCTCTGGGCACCCTGTGCCAGGGCCTCCCCACCCTCACAGGGAACAATTCCTTCCCAGTATCCCATCCATCGCTGCCCTCTGGCAGTGGGAAGCCATTCCCTGTGTCCTGTCCCTCCATCCCATGTCCCTAGTCCCTTTCCAGCTCTCCTGGAGCCCCTTTAGGCTCTGGAAGGGGCTCTGAGCTCTCCCTGGAGCCTCCTCTTGTCCAGGCTGAACCCCCCAGCTCTCCCAGCCTGGCTCTGGAGGAGCTCCAGCCCTTGGAGCATCACTAAGTCTTGCTAATTTGTGACTGAACTTTCTCCCTTGCTCTCTTGCAAACTCCACCATGTTCCCTGTGTGTAGATGAAAACTTAGGAAATACCATTTTTTTCTCTTGGGAAGAGCATTTCCTGCCCAGTCCCAGTGATGCAGCTGCTTCCTGCACCCCTGGCGGGGCAGGGATGGCCACAGACCGGGCTGTGGAGGGCACAGTGAGCACCTTCCTGCTCGCTCAGGGTCACACTGAGACTCAGCCCTTCCCACGGGGACCCCAAGAAGGACCGAGGAACACCCAGCCTGGGGGCTGAGGCAACCACAACATCCCACCCACCCCAGGGCACTGCCTGGGCCTGTGTTTGCCAAGGGCAGCAGGGGAGAGGAATCAACCATCTGGAACACGGCAGGAAAAGGTGAGTCCTGGAGGCAGCTCCCAGCACAGCGCAGAGCAGGGACGGTGCCACACTGCCTCAGCAGAAGGGACTTTCCACCCCATCCATCACGGACAGGCTGTTGTGTTCTGACCAGAGGCAGCTCCACATGCACTGGAACAGGTTCCTGAAGGCCCAGGCAGGTGTGGGAAAAATGATCCTCAGACTCATGGTGTAATTTATGCAATGGGGAAGCCTGGGAGGCAGTAGGAGGAGGAGCCCACGGTGGCGGGCAGGGAAGGGCAGCTGCTCGGGAAGCTCCAGCAGTGCCCATCCCTGCTCTGCCAACAGCCCCCACTGCCCGGCACAGGGGCAGGAAGGGGCTCCTGAAGAGCCAGCAGCTGGCAAAGCTCCCTCCATCTGCTGCAGACAGGCTCCAGGGGCAGAGGAGAGGGGATTTGGGCAGGGCAGGACCCTCCTGGGCACTGACTGCTGGCTGGGGGGATACAGTGATGGCAACAGGTTGGGAGGAGAGGAGAGGAGAGGAGAGGAGAGGAGAGGAGAAGAGAGGAGAGGAGAAGAGAGGAGAGAGAAAGGGAAAAGGAAAGGTTCAGCCTCTTCTGGCTACTTCACTCATATTTCTGTGGGTTTAATTAGAAGCAGGGTCTATGCTGTGTCCTTTCCAGAGGCTGCTCCTGCCTGTCCCAGTCTGTCCCTGGCTGTCCCTGCCTGTCCTTACCTGCCTCTGCTGTTCCTGCCTGTCCCTGCCTGTCCCTGCCTGTCCC
>VYZT01060208.1:42585-79446 GCA_013400735.1 Pomatostomus ruficeps | reverse complement strand
GAGGAGAGGGAGAGGGAGAGGGAGAGGGAGAGGAGAGGGAGAGGGAGAGGGCAGCAAATGCCAAGCCACATTCCTTCAAAAATCAGTGGTTTCGTTGGGGAAAGAAAGCAACAAGCTACACAGACTCGTGTACAAGGACCTGATGGGCTGCGGGTCTCTTGATGGCTCAGCACCACTTGTCTTCCTGAAAGGTGTTTTAGCTGAAGATGGGACTGAACTGGAGGAAAATTCCCATCCCTGGAAGTGTCCCAGGCCAGGATGGATGGGGCTTGGAGCACCCTGGGACAGTGGAAGGTGTCCCTGCCCAGGGCAGGGGGCAGAACGAGCTGAGCTTTAAGGTCCTTCCAGCCCAAAGCATTCTGGGATTCTAACTGGCATTCAGGCTGATTTAAAACATCTCTGGGCTGGAACCTTTAAAACTTAGTCAAACACAGAGCAATGGCCACAAATCACAGCTTGGGAGGGTCGGGTTGGGCATGGGAAGAAGTTCCCTGCCCAGGAGGGTGGTGCAGATCTGGGACAGGACAGCGGGACCACGGGAAGAGCTCTGCCTGTGGAGATACCCAATAACTGCAATAACCCCAAAGCTGTGACTTCCCTCATGCAGCGCTGGCAGCAGCCCTGCCATGGGTGGGATGGTGGATGAGGAACCTGAGATGCTCAGATGTTACAACCTCCCGCCTTTTAGTCTGGGAGAAACGAGAAAGTGGAATGTCAAAACCCTGCAGAAGTTCAAGGCCAGCTCAGATGGGGCTTGGAGCAACTTGTGCTAGAGGAAGGTGTCCCTGCCCATGGCAGGGGGTGGGACTGGATGAGCTTTCAAGTCCCTTCCAACCCAAACCATCCTGGGATTCTATTATAAACAAATACTCAGAGCTTTGAAGCTCTGGAAAGCCCGTTCCAGCTCTTTGAGGTAATTCTGCCCTCTCCCAGGTTCTGGTTTCACAGACATTCACTCTTGGCTGCAGCAGGGCCCAGCCGAGCAGCACGAGGGAGAACAGGAGGAGCCCCAACTCCCGCTCGTGTCCGGAGCAGCGCGGGCTCTGCTGCGCCTCCCTCGCGGGGAGGGAGCCAGACACAGCCTCTGCTGCACAGGGAGAGGGAGGAGATAAAAGCCAGGCTCCCGGTGCCCCAGGCAGTACAAGTCTCCTGTCCCTGTCTAGCCGGCAGCAGCGCTAATGTGACAGGCGAACAGCAGCCTGGGCTGGCTGCTGAGAAGGTCTGGTCCTACTGATGCCTGATGGTTTTTTGTCTTCTCTTTTTATCCCCTTTTTATACATTTTTATCCCCTTGCCTTTTCCCTGTACCCTTCACAAACACTCCCTGTCCCTCAGCCCTACATGTGGAGAACCCTTGGAGGCTGAGATTGAGCTCAGCTTGGGGCTTCTCTGAGGGAAGCAGACGAAACATCCCAAATGTCTCCAAACGAGAGGCTCCAGCCTTGGAGCTCAGCTCCTTGACCCCTTGGGATGCTGGCATGGCTCTCAGGCACCCTCCTGGCACAGATCTTTCCTTGAGGAATGGCTGTGAAAAGGCTTTTGGTGGCACCCAGGCTCTGCCACGGCCCCTTCAGACAGGACTGTGGCACAGGGAGGGTCCTGGATTTCACTCCTGGAGGGATGCTGAGCTTTGGGGGCTGAGCTGCTGCTCAGCTGCAGGGTGTGAGAGAGAGGCAGGAGTGCGGGAGAGCTGGAGATGCACAGCGTGGAGCTGGAGGTCAAGGAGAGCCTGCTGAGAAGAGCAGAGAGCAATCCCAGAGGGCTCAGAGGTGACAGAAGGCACTGCCCAGGAAGGCAGCTGGACCCTGTTTATGGGGATCCCGTTTGCTGGAAGGGGTCACAGCCATGGCATGATGGTCCCCAAACTGTCACCCACACTGTGCCATCCACCAGGTCACACTCAGGACCTTCCTTCTGGCTGCTCTGGAGGGGTTGTTTCCTTACTGCCTCACAGGAGATTTCTCCTGGGCTCATGGAATGGTTTGGATTGGAAGGGACTATTCCACTATTCCAGGCTGCTCCAAGCCCTGTCCATCCTGGCCTAGGGCAATTTCAGGGATGGGGCAGCCACAGCTTCTCTGGGCACCCTGTGCCAGGGCCTGCCCACCCTCACAGGGAACAATTCCTTCCCAATATCCCATCCATTCCTGCCCTCTGGCACTGGGAAGCCATTCCCTGTGTCCTGGCACTCCAGACCCTTATAAATGTGGATGCTGAAGAACTGGTGACACCTGAAGGTTTTGGCTGCTGCTGGTGATGGGGTCTCTCTCCTCAGCCCCACTGCACAGGGGGTCCCACAGTCACCCTGTGCCCCCGGGGGAGCCAGGGGGGTTTTCCTTGCTTCAGCAGGGCTCCAGGACCCCGAGGGGTGGTGGGAACCTTACTTTGTCCATCCTCACCAGACATTCACAGATGGAGCCCCAGCCGGCTGCTCCACCCAGAGCCAAGGCACAGGGAGGGAGGCTCATCCTCCCTCTGCTCCCTCTCCTCTCCTCTCCCCCAGCACCGTCTATTCTCCTGTCCCAGCTCTGAGGGAGGCTCATCCTCCCTCTGCTCCCCCTCCTCTCCCCCAGCACCCTCCATTCTCCTGTCCCAGCTCTGAGGGGGACTCATCCTTCCTCTGCTCCCTCTCCTCTCTCCCAGCACCCTCCATTCTCCTGTCCCAGCTCTAAGGGAGGCTCATCCTCCCTCTGCTCCCTCTCCTCTCCCCCAGACCCTCCATTCTCCTGTCCCAGCTCTAAGGGAGGCTCATCCTCTCCCTGCTCCCTCTCCTCTCCCCCAGCACCCTCCATTCTCCTGTCCCAGCTCTAAGGGAGGCTCATCCTCCCTCTGCTCCCTCTCCTCTTTCCCAGCACCCTCCATTCTCCTGTCCCAGCTCTCCCTTTGTGTCTGCAGCTTCTGTTACCAACTGCTAATGATCTACATCAAGGCTGCCAGGCGGTGCCTGGTGTAAGCAGAAGAATTCAGAGCCTCTAATTACAGAGGAATTAGCGAGCAGACAGTTAGTGTTTAGTGCTAATGAATAGATACATTAAGAGAGACATCACACAGGCTGAAAAGTGTGAGCCCTGATAATAAAGGAGTGTCAAACCAGGAAAACACAAGGGGGAGGATCCAGGGGACTGAAAAGGATTCGCCGTCGACTCAGCTCGCTGGTTCTGCTCAGGTGGGAGCAGCCACGGGTCATACACGAAGGTTCAGGCACAGCAGAGAAATACAAGTACAAAAGATGACAATCAAATCATTAATCCACAGCGCAGGACCAGGATGGGAGGGTGCAGAGCCCTTTCCCAGCTCCAGGCAGCATTAGAGTCACCCCATCTCCATCAGGCGAGGGAAGCTTGGTCATCCAGAGCCATTCCCTCTGCTCCCTGCAGGCAGACCTGGTCCTGCTTGGAGCCAAACCTGTGTCAGACCTGCCCTCGGGGCTTCAACAACACCCTGACGCTGTTCCAGAGCACCATAATGCTTCACCCAGACATTTCTGCAGGTTCCCTCTGCTCTCACGCTCTGGAGGTGATGCCCCACTGCTGTTTTACCCCACCCACCGTCCCCCAGCAGCCAGAACACACCACAACTTCCAGGCAATTCCCCCAAACTCAGCCCTGGGGCTCAGGGAGTGTCCAGGGCAGCTTCAGAGGGACCAGAGTCCCTCCTGCTCCCAGGAAGGGCTGTGCCTCGCTGGCATCCTTCCACCTCACTCCCATCAAGCCAAGCCCAGCCCCGGTCTGTGCCCAGCTCCAGATGGCTTCGGGGTGGGCTGGGAAGGCAGCCCGGGGCCAGCAGCTTGGTGGGGCTCGCTGCCACCAGCACAGCTGCCAGGGGCTGCTGGGGACCCTCCTGGTGTTGCAAAATACACAAAGTCTAAAATTTTTTTTAACTTCAGTCAGTCACAATCACAGAATGAACCAGGTGGAGGCCTGATGAGTTCAGCATCTGCCCAGGCTGGGAGCAGCACAGGAGATGCACAGAGAGAACAACCAGCAAGGGCCAGCAAGGAATCATCAACACCAAACAATCCCCCTGGCGGAGTGGGAGTCACCTATTCCAGGGAAAAGATTGATTAGAGAAACAAGCAATCAAGACCTAATTAACATCAGGAGCAAAGAAGATCTGTAACCAGTAAGAAACCAGATATTAAGGACTATGTAACTTGGAACCAATGAACACAGAACCAATCGNGAACACGGAACCAATGGATCTCTACGCATTTTTACTGTATAAAGTTTAGGAAAAATCTGGTAAAACCCATGTGTCATGGAATGATTTTCAGAAGCAAAGAAGATCTATAACCAATAAGAAACCAAATACTAAAGACTATGTAAGTTGGGACCAATGAACACGGAACCAATGGATCTCTATGGGTTTTTACTGTATAAAGTTTAGGAAAAATCTGGTAAAATCCATGTGTCATGGAATGATTTTCTCTGCTCACCCAAGACTGTGCTAAATCCCTGGATTTAACTAAAAAAAAAGAGGAATAAAGACACAAGGAAAAGAAAGGGGGGGCACACATTAGAAGGGGTCTGTATCAGGTGATTCGGGGAGTCTGCACCTCTCAAGTACCTCAGCCCATGGGGAAAGAGAGAGGGAAATGGGGCTGGGAAATTGGGATCAAAAGGAGGCAATTTGAGAGACCCCATGGGAAATGCCCATGACATCTCCCTTTATTCAAATAATACAGGACTCCTCTGTCTCCTTTTTGGACACAAACCTCTGGTGTTCGTGGATTAATTTCCCTGACACAGCCCACAGGGGCTCAGCCAACACTGCCCAGAGACGCTGCCCAGCCCACCCCAGGGGCACAGATCCGGGTCAGGCACTGCACAGCTTCCCTTACCGGCCTGGTTGGTGGTGATGTTGACGGAGGCGAACTGCGGGGAGAAGGGGCTCTGGTCGGTGACGCCATTGACGGCCTGGATCTCGAAGGTGTACTGGGTGTGAGCCAGCAGGTCGCTGATGTAGATGCGCGGCTCGGTGAGGCCCAGCTGGCGCGGGGCGAACTGCACGTTGTCCCCGCAGCGCGTGCACGCCCCGCGCCCCGCCCCGCAGCTCTTGCAGATGATGTTGTACACCAGGTCCTCCCGGCCCCCCGAGTCCCGGGGGGGGCTCCACTCCAACATCAGCGAAGTCTCGTTCACGCTGGAGATCACGGCCTGCGGGGCGGATGGGATGGCTGGAAAGGGAACGGACAGAAGGTGTGAGACAACTGCAACATTTCCTCCTCATCCCCATCCCTGGGCAGGGCTCTGCATGAGCTGAGCCGGGTGCTTCTCTCGGTGTCAGGGATGAGAGCAGCAAGCTGGACATCCAAAGGCAAGAGTGGGAATAAGACCAATCCTCTTATCCCAGGCTACTCTGATGGTGTGACAGCCCGGGCAAAATTCACCAGTTCATTTGTGCAGTGTCCCCCAAACCCCCATTGGGACAGACACCTTTGACAAGCATCCCTGGCAAAATTCACCAGTTCATTTGTGCAGTGTCCCCCAAACCCCCATTGGGACAGACACCTTTGACAAGCATCCCTGGCAAAATTCACCAGTTAATTTGTGTAGTGTCCCCCAAAACCCCACTGGGACTTTGTCAAGCATCCCTCGGGGCTTTCACTGATGACCATCTCCTTTCCCCACCCTGTGGTCCCCTCCCAGTTCCCAGCCCCACGTACTGGTGCAGGGCATGTCCACGGGGTCGGCGTCTGCCCGGTAATACCCATTCCGGCACACGCAGTTGGTGGCCCCTTCCGAGGTTGTCCGGCTGTTGATGGGGCAGTGGACACACCCTTCGTCCCCCTGGCTGGCCTTGAATGTCCCCGAGGGGCAGCCTGGAAGAGAAGGAGAGCAGGTTAAGCAGCGAGAAGAGGGTTAAGGGGGGATACCTGGAGCCCAGCCCTGCTGCCAAAACAATCCCTGGGGCTTTGTGGAGTCCAAAGGAAATCCTGAGAACTGGAAGTGAACACAGTGGAGAAGGGGCAGCTGCTTTGAAGGCCCTGAGGACCTTCAGAGGTCTCTGAGATGGGTCCCTACGCAGACACCTCTGTGCCCACTCCCCAGCCATGATGGCAGAATGGGGATTGTAGGAATGCTGAGGGAATTTTTAGCCACTGCCTCATAAGATGTGAGTGGCTGTACCAGGTCAGAGCGTGGACACCGGATCATCCCCCCAGCAGTGACTGCCAGGGGGGTTTAGGTTGGAAATCAGGAAAAGGTTCTTCCCCCAGAGAGTGGTCAGGCACTGCCCAGGCTCCCCAGGGAATGGGCACGGCCCCGAGGCTGCCAGAGCTCCAGAATTGTTTGGACAACGCTCTGAGGCACAGGGTGGGATTGCTGGGGTGTCCATGCAAGGCCAAGGACTGGATGTGACCTCTGTGGGTCCCGTCCAGCTCAGGATATTCCAGGATTCCATGATCACCCAAGGCGCAGGGCATGAACCAGGAGGACGTGTTGCCCACAACCCTTCCCTACTCCTTCCTGCGATGCAGCTCCTTGCGCTCACCACGCCACGTGGGTGTTTCTCCCACTGAGTTACCCACTCCTTTTTAATTCCCTGCAGATGTCCTGCACCCGTGTTACCCCCAAAGAGCCCTGTGCTGTGATCACACCCTGCAGGAACAAACTCTGCTCTCTGTTTCCAAGCCAAGCTGCCATTCCTGACTCCATCCCACACTCCCATTGCCAAGGGACACTCAATCACCATCCATCCTGTCCACGACCCCTAGAGCTGTCCAAACCTCTGCCATGCTCCACACTGCACACCAATATTCGCTATTTTATTCTCTTCTTCTCTCAGCAGTGCCCACATTACTTTTTAACCATCACTGTACCAACTGTGGAAGCCCCAGGATCATGAGGGACATCAGAGCAGCTCCCAGCTCACCTCTGGGCAGGTGTCTGGAGATGTCTACTGGAAGATGCCCCTGCCCATGGCAAATGGTCTTCAAGGCACCTCCAAACCCAAACCATTCTGTGATTCCATCATTCCATGAACCTGGGGTTGTTTTCTCCCCTTGTATCACCTCAAGCCTTTTGAATTCCAATTTCCCTGGTCACGCTGTCCCACAGGGTCCTTTTGCAACTCTCCATGGAGTTTTGTCTTCATGGCTTTGCAGATGTGGCACTTGGGGACACAAGTTAGTGGTGGGTTGATGATCCTGGGGGGGATTTCCAACCCTAATGATTTTATGACTCAACATTACAAATAAATCGTTAATTCTGCTGAGCAGCAGCAGCAGGCTGGGCTCTCCCCCGGGGCTCTGAGCCCCTCACAGGTGAAGCAGATGCTCCACAAGCACTCAATAATCCCACGTGTGTCCCCAGAGGGTGGCAAGGGGCACACGGGGGTGCAGATGGTGAAGGCTGGGCCACGCTGGGATCCAGCACTAACAGATCCAGCACTCAGGGATAAAAACTGCCCTGTGAAAAAGCTCTCAGCAGCACAAAGCCCCTTCCGAGCCCAGGGATCACCGGTGCCCAAGGAAAAGCTCGGCTCCGAGCGTTCCTCTGCAGTTCCTCCTGGTCGTGACTTTCTGCTGCTGTTAATTCTGACACAGAGCCTGGGGGGAGCCAGGTGGTTCCTGTGCTGAAACAAGTTTAACAAACTTCTCCTTCAGTGGCCTGACAGGGCTCCCAGGAATGAGGCAGATCAGAAACCAGCCTGGGAAAACCATTCACTCGGGGCTGCTGGGAGCAAGAGCCGTTGCTAAGAATTGCTATTTTATTTGGGAAAAAAAGAAGGGCTTTTTGGGTTTTTTTTCAGTTTTCATCGCCTTTCCTCCAGAATTATCCTGAGTTTCCAATGAGAAAAGCTCCACAGAAAAATTCCATCAGGCTTCCCACTTGCAGAGTCCCTCCTTCCTCTTTCCTGTTGGAAAACAGGATTCTCCTCATGTTTCTGGACCTTTCCATCGATCCCTCACCTCGATTCCATTCCTGACCCAGCTCCCTCAGGCCCAGCCCACCTCAGAGGGTGTTAAGCTGTTGGGAGAGGTGATGCTGGGCAGTTCTCCATTCCCAAGGAACGCTGGGGATGTGATCACAGGCTTCCTGCACTAATACCAATATTTGAGACACACAAAAGACCAACACACAAAATTGCTCTTGTCTGAGAGCCTGGGCGAAATGCAGGGTCATTCCTGCAAGGATGGCTTCAGACAGAGCCTCTTTCACCTTCCTGAGGTTTTTATTTTAAAAATAGCTGCTTTCCTATAAAGCATCAAGACAGAGACATCCAAAAAGCACCCAGGACTTCTCCAAGCGATAAAAACATTCCCCACACTGGCCTTGGCATGGGTCAGTGGCTGGAGAGGGATAAAAACTGGGGTTCAGTGGTAGCTCCTCAAAAATACCCAACTGGGACACTGAAACTCTTTGCGTGAGCCACCAAAACGCAGCCAGGAGTTCTGGCAAGTCCCTTCCTCCCCAGTAGGTCCCGCACGGGATAAAATAATCCTGGAAAAATCAGAACTTCTCCAAAGTTAAATGTTCTGAAATCGTGCGGAAAGACAGGAAAATCACTGAAATCTGATGCAAAGTCATCATTTTTTTACTGATTTATTTCTCTCAAGTAATGACAACCTCCAGAAGCAAAATAAATGAACGTTGTGTTCAAAACTGTTCTGCTCCCTCCAGGCCTTCCCCCAGGTGAGAAAACAGCTTTTTCTTCTGGAATTCACCCAATTCCCTGTTTCCAGAGCAAACAGCAAATCAAAAATGAAATATTCATGCAGGGGCTAAACCCCCTCCTGCCTGAACAACGGGAATGTTCTCACCCTGTGCTGGAAGCATCACAGGATCACGGAATATCCTGAGCTGGAAGGGATCCAGAGGATCATCCAGTCCCACTCCGGGCCGTGCATGGACACCTCAAATCCCACCCTGTCCACCCCTGGCAGCGCTGTCGAAACACTCCTGGAGCTCTGGCAGCCTCGGGAATGTCACCATTCCCTGGGGAGCCTGCGCAGTGCCCAGCACCCTCACGGGGCAGAACCTTTTCCTCATGTCCAGCCTGACACAGACGTGAGGACACCCCAGCTTTGTGCCCTGGGAAGTGACAGCAGCTCTGGGACATCCCCAGGAATTCCTGCTTGGAAAGAGGGAAGCGAACCAGCGAAAGCACAGAAATTTCTGCTTTATCTGAGCACCCTTCATCCCTGCAGGGCGGTGATGGTGCCCGTGGCTCTGGCCCCACCACTGCAGCGGTTTCTCCGGCACCAATGGGAATCTGCCTCGAGCTCCTGCTGGTGGCAGCCCCAGGGCAAACGGGGGATGGACATGAGAGCCCAGACCCCCCTCACCAGCACTTCTGGCTCTGTGCTGTTTGTGATGTGTGGGGTATTTCATCAAATCATGGAATGAGAGGATGGCTGGGTTCAAAGAGACCTTAAAGCTCATCTCAGGTTCAATTCCCTTCCACTATCGCAGGTTCACAAAGAATTAAAGGTGGATTTTTTTAAATTGCCTCGCTGCTGCACAGACCCGTGGGCGGCTGCCTTCCTGGGGTACAGCTCTGAAGGCAGCCTGGAGTTCTGCCTGTGGCTCTCCAAGGCTGGGAATGCCGAGGAGCACGGAATTGTCTCCCATTCCCTCATTCCCAGGGCAGGAAAAGGTGGTCGTGCTGGGAAGGCATGGGCTTTGGGAACCACAGAATCACAGAATAAAGAAAAAAAAATCACAGAATCCCCTCCCCTGAGCTGGAGGGGACCCACAAGGATCACCAGGTCCAGCTCCTGAAGGGACAGAAATGCCGTGAGAAGGACCTGTGGAGGATCCTGCCCTCCCTGCAGAGCACCACGCCAGGATGTGGGAGGCGAGGCCACCTCTGCTGCTGGCACCGAGCTTCCAGCAGGGAAAGGCACCCCCTGGCTCAGGAAAAGCCTTTGGCCATGCAGGAGGGGCCTCAGAGGGGTTCCCTGCTCCCTGTCTCACTGCCGCGATCTAACCAACAGTTTAATTAATCCAGTGCGAGCTGGGCAGGCTCCAAACAGGCTCCTCTGCATCCCAAACTGCTCCGGCCTTCAGAGCTCACCCCAGGCCCCTCCTGGAAACAGCTCCGAGCAAACAGCTCCCTCCTACAATAAAAGTTCCTAAAATGGCACCTTCAGCCCGTGCTGAGGGCTCTGAGGAAGGAAGGATTCTCCTCGCCCCCTCGGCCTGGCCCTGTTTCTCCTGGCAGCGAGGATTTCTCCACTCCAGCCAGGCATTTTTAAAGGCTGATGGAAACCAGGCAGCCCTGGCTCTGTCAGGATCTGCCAGGAGCCTCAAATCCCCGGCCTTATCTCCCCACTGGCTCCTTTCTCCCTGCGGGGCCGGGGCTGGGGGCTGCCTCTGCTGCTTCCCTGGTGCTGCAGGACCCAGGGCCGCCCCCCTCGGCCACATCTCCCAGGGAAGAATTCCTTCCCAATACCCCATCTAAATTTGCTCTCTTGCAGTTTAAAGCCATTTATGATGTCCTGTGCAGAACTGCTGTGTCTAACCAGCTCCAAATTTCCCCCTTTTCCCTTTCACCAACCACACCCTGCCCGGTAGATGAAGTGGGTGTTACAATATTGTCACTTTTCCCATGTTCTGCTCCACTCTGTCCCTTGCACCTTGACTCTTGTTTTCAGTTCTGCATCCAAACAGGTCTCGCTTTGTCTCACTTGTAAATCTGTCCCTGCTCTGCTGGTCCCTGTCCCCTGTCCCCTGCCCCCTGCCCCTCACTCGATGGTGTTTGTACTCTCAGTGAAAGGGTGGCCTTTGGACAATGCTACCTTTGGATTCAAATCCAATTTGTCCCTGGTGTCCCCAGCGTGAGAGGGCTGCAGGGACAAGGACTCAGCTGGGCCTCGAGGAGCCTGGTGGTGACACCTGAGCCCTTGGAACACTGGAGCTGGCTTGGGAAGAGTGAGGAGCAGGACCCATAGGTGCCAGGTCCCTGCACTCTCCCTTCCCGGGCCCACAGGGGTCCCTCAGTTTCCTTAGGGATAAATTTAATTAGCAGCCCACGCTGTTACCTCATCCTCTGATCAGCAAATAATGCCACTGCCAGGTGCTGTCACTGTCAGCAGCTCTGGCAGCGTTCGGAGAGCAGGGCAGGGAAATGCAGGAGGGAAAAGAGGGTTAAATGAGATTAACTGGGGGGAACCTCTGCGATGTGGATCACAGAACTGTCAGTACAGGGAGAGGTCCCGATGCAAATGATCCTGTTTGCATTGTTCCCACCCGGGACGAGCTGTGCACCCGGGATCCCATTAACCCAAGGGAATGCCCTTTGTCCTGCACTGCTGGGGCATTCCCTTGGGTTTTTACCAGCCCTCACGGCATCAGTGGGAACAGCCGAGCAGCACCCCCGGGTACAATGCGGATCCAATTGGATGGAGCTCACCAATGAGCAGATCGACCTCAAATCCCCAATCAGGAACTGAACAAATGAGGGAACTGTCCCCCATTCTAATGACCCCCCCAAGGGAGACTCCAGCCCAGCTGAACAAACCTGTTGCAGAGAGGAGGCTCCGGGCAAGGCTGGAGCCTCTGCTTTGGAGACACTCAGGATGTTTGGTCTGCTCCCCTCAGAGAAGCCCCAAGCTGAGCTCAATCTCAGCCTCCAAGGGTTCTCCACATGTAGGGCTGAGGGACAGGGAGTGTTTGTGAAGGGGACAGGGAAAGGGCAAGGGGATAAAAATGTATAAAAAGGGTATAGAAAGAAAAGACAAAAACCATCAGGCATCACCACCTGTGATGAGTTGTGCACCCACAATCCTATTAAAACCAAGGGAATGCCCTTTTCCCTGCACTGCTGGGGCTGCCTCTGATTTTCCCCAGCTTTAAGGCCTCAACCCCAGCCCTGGCAGCTCTCTCCCAGCTCTCTCCCAGCGCTGAGCTCCAGCAGCAGAGCTCTCACCTGCAAGAGGCTTTGTGCTGGGAGCTTCCCAGCGAATTCCCCCTGCAGGTTCCCAGGGTTCACAAGGTCACCTCCCTTCCAGCTCTGCTCCCGAGTTCAGGCATCTGGCGAGCCCAGCACACCTGTGGGCAACACACCTGCGAGCCCCCATGCTGCTGGGGGGAGGCACATCCATCAGGGCTGGGGGGATCCGCCTGTCAGAGAGAAATGCCTGGAATTTCTTACCTGGCTCAGCCTCCCCAGCCTGTCACAGGCTCTTAAAGAGAAACCGAGAGTTTTCTGTCCCTGCCTGAGCACGGGGAGCTGGGATGTTGCCAACATCCTCAGAGTATGGGTGGAGAGGATAATCCAGCATTTCTCCTGTCAGGGCTATCCATACACAAGGGGAGAGCACTTCCCTGTCCCTGTTTGGGGTCAGCCTCCTCTCCCAGGTAAAAAACACAAGAGGAAATGGCTTCAAATTGTGCTGGGGGAGGTTTAGATTGAATATTAAGGAGAATTTTGTCATGGAAAGGACGGTTGGGTATTGGCACAGGCTGCCCAGTGCAGTGGTGGAGTCACCATCCCTGAAAGCGCTCAGAAACCATGTGGATGTGGCACTTGGGGACATAGGTCAGTGGTGGCCCTGGCAGTGCTGGGTTAACAGTTGGACTCACTCTCAAGAGAGCTTTTCCAGCTGTAATGATTCCACGATTCTCTGGTTCTATCTCAGGGAGGCACCGATCTGTGTGTCCCTCGTGCTGCTGCAGACCTGGGGTGGCTCAAGCCAGGGGGTGACTGCAGAGCTCAGCAGCACAGCGCTGGTGGCAGCAGAGGCCTTCAAACTCCTGCAGACACATGAGGAGCAGCCCAGGACCTGCCCCAAGACCAAGCTGAGCAGCTCAGAGCCCTCTAGGAGCAGGACATTCCCAGCTCAGGACTGCCCAGGAGCTATCCCAGTGCCAGGACGCTGCCACTGCCTGCACAGCATCAACCTCCAAACCCTCTCTCAGTGGGCACACACAGAAGGAACCTGAGCTTCAGGGGCTGGCAAAGAGCATTGCCTGGGAGCCCTGGGGTGAGAAAAAAACTCTCTAAAATCCACCATCTCTTCTCCACAGCAAAAAGAATTTGTTATCTAACATTATTAATTTTCTTTCTTTGCACCTACATACACCTCACTTATTAAATAAACAAATTTTTTTTCACTTTCCTCCAAGAGAATTCCTTTCAATCCTTGACTTAAAAGAAAAAGACTAAAATGCTGTCTTTTAGAGGAGACACCCTTCAGGAGTGTCCTCCCAAATTTGTCTCAAATGGAGACAGTCGCATGGAGCGGGGCAGTTCTGGGGCGCTGCTTTCATCCCTGGGGTGCCAGCACAGGAAGGACGTGGAGCTGCTGGGGAGAGACCAGAGAAAGCCACAGAGAAGCTCCAAGGGCTGGAGCCCCTCTGGAGCCAGGCTGGGAGAGCTGGGGGTGCTCACCTGGAGGAGAGAAGGCTCCAGGGAGAGCTCAGAGCCCCTTCCAGGGCCTGAAGGGGCTCCAGGAGAGCTGGAGAGGGACTGGGGACAAGGGCTGCAGGGACAGGACACAGGGAATGGCTTCCCAGTGCCAGAGGGCAGCGATGGATGGGATATTGGGAAGGAATTCTTGGCTGTGAGGGTGGGGAGGCCCTGGCACAGGGTGCCAAGAGAAGCTGTGGCTGCCCCTGGATCCCTGGCAGTGCCCAAGGCCAGGCTGGACAGGGCTTGGAGCACCATGGGACAGTGGAAGATGTCCCTGCCCATGGCTGGGGGTGGAATGGATGAGCTTTAAGGTCCCCTCCAACCCAAACCATTCTGGGAGCCTACGATTTTATTTTCATATTTCAAACTCGCTGCTCAGGCCAGCAGCAGTCCCTTTTCTCTTGATGTAAACACCGAAGCACTGCAGGCTCACACAGCGACTGTTCTGAGCCAGCTTTCTCCAAGAAGTCTCCTGAAGAATTCAGGATCTTCACATTTTGTGACTTTGTTTGGTCTTGTTTAATTGTTTCCCAAAGCTTCTGCCCGGGAGAGCTCAGCCTCGGGAGGGAGGCAATGTTTAACCATTGCAGGGACATTTCCAAGGATTTAACGCAGGGAAAGGAACAAACTGAGCAGGCGAGTGGCGACATCAAAGTGGCACTGAGGGAAAACCCCTAATCCTATAAACCCTTCCTGCTTTAATTGGTGTTAAAACAAAGATAATCTTATCTCAGCCCTATAAAAGAAGGGATAGGATGTTCTGTCTAAAAGCCTCTCTAAAAGCCCTCGTAAACTTGACAAACATTCCATGTTCCCAGCCCGGGGAGGACAACTTTAATCCTAAAGGAAACAGGAAAGCCAAAAGGGAGCTTTCCTTGGACAAGAGCCCTTCAAGTGCCCCCAGCCCTCTCGGTGCTGGTGCCAGTCTGGAGCCACATCCTCGGTGCTGTGGGGCTGCTGGGGACAGGCACAGACTGGGGACACCAGAGCTGGTGTGGACCAGCACATTCCCAGCTCTGAGCAGAGCCAGGATCAGAGCTGGGATGGATTTGTGCCTCCCCCTCCAGTACCCACCGTGCATCCGGGGCTGTTCAGTGTTTTTACCTGTCCTGTCTGCACTCCTTTGTCCCAGAGGGAGGAGCAGAGCCTGAGATGGGGTCTCTGAAGGAACCCCCACCTGCCCCAGAAGCCCCAATCCAATGGCACCATTCCCAAATTGCTCTGCTGTGACTTCCCCCCAGCACCAGGAGCGCTCCCACCCCATGCTCCCCTCCTCATCTCCAGCAGAACCCCTCTTCCCAGACAGAAGCAGCTTTTCCAGGTGAAGCTAGAACCCTTGGTGTGGGAATATTAAATCATCACATTTTAGTGCTGCTCAGCACCCAGCTGGGACAAGCTCAAAGCTCCTGTTGGTTTGGTGCCCGCAGCCACTTCCCAGGTGACAATGCTGCTCTGTGCCAGCCCTGGGTGCTGAGGGGAGCTGGCACAAGGGTGATAATGTCCATTAGGGTGGGTGGGCGCTGGGGGAGCTGCACAGAACCTCCCCTTCCCGGCCTGCAGGGAGTGGAGAAGCTGTGGGGAGGCAGCACGGCCTGGGAAGGGCACACGCTGTCCACTGCCCTTCCCAAAATGCCCCAAAGGAGGCTTGGGAAGGGCAAAACCCAAGGAGAACCAACTTTCCTCAAAAAAAACCTCCCAAGTGCACTGGCAATGGAGAGCTGTTCCAGTTTGGGGTCCTCAGTACAAGACAGGACTCCAGGGAAGGGGGATGCTGGAGCACAGGGTGGGTGAGGAGAGGCTGAGGATGTGTGTGAGCCTGGAGAGGACACGGCAAAGAGACCCTGCTGCTGCCTGCACGGTGCAGGGAACATGAAGGGACCTCACAAGGACGGCAGGACTCACGCTGGCACATGGAAAATTGTCCAAGCTGGCACGTGGAAAATTCCAGCTTGACACAAGAAGGTTTTTCGTCACGAGGGAGGTCAAGTACTGGGAGGAGGGAGCGGAACCACAGGGATCCACGTCCTTGGGGACAGTCACAGCCTCTCCTGGCAGCTGAGCTGCTTTCCTGGCACTCCAGCCACCTACAACCACTGCTCAAGGTCCAGGAATTGTCTGTAGGAGCAGACTGGGAAAAAATTCCCCTTTCCCTTTGCTGAAGCAATCCCAGCTGAAGCGAGGTCCCTTCCCCAGAGCAGAGCCCCTCGGTGCTGTCACCGCCACGGCTCAGGGACCGCGGTGCCAGCCTGCCACTGCAGCTCCGCTCCACGGCTCCATCTGTCCCTGCCACCTTGGATTCCCTCACGTCCCAGCAGCCACAATTCCGGTGCTCAGACGTTTCCAGGGCTTCCCCAGCAGCCTGAGCTGGAGCAGCAGCTCCATGGGCAGCGAGCTGACATTGGAACAGTGAGTTTGTTCTTGGGAACTGCAAGGAAAACCCAAAATCGCTGCGTCTGCAGGCACCTGAGCTGCCACAGAGCTCCACTGAAACAGGCCCCTCATGGGATCAGTGAGGCTGGAAAAGCCTTTGGAGATCCTCGAGTGCCAACCCAGCACTGCCAGGGCCACCAACAAACACCACATCCATGAATTCACTGAACAATTCCAGGGATCGGTGATTCCACTGATGCCTTTCCTAAAATCATGAGCCAGACACAGGATAAAACGAGCCAGGATAAAACCTCTAACCTCTGACCTTTGAGGATAAAAGGGTTTTTACCTTGGAATTTCATCAGGATCCTTGAGTGCACCACTTGACAAGGTGGGATATGCCAAAATGCACACACCCACAACGGGTATACAGTTTTTATAGACCTTACAAATTATATCTGACAAAGATTCCCCAATGGGAAACCTAAATGCATGGCCTGACATCTCCCCGTTCTAAAATATTTCCCCCCGGATAGGGCTTGAACCTGGTTTACAAAATACGTTCCAAAAAGAAGGTTGAGACCTTGGTTCTTCAAGATAGCACGGGACTTTCTGGCCTCCAGGATGTTTCGGCTGTTCTTGCCCAGCAGAATGCCAGGGTCGAGCTCAGATACCAGGCTAACAGAATTACAATTATGTGTGCTAAGAATACTGAGAATATATCAAAGGTATAGAAAAGAAATAGTAAAAAATCATCACGCCATCACCACCACTGCCCTGGGCAACCTGTGCCACTGTCTGATCAGCCTTTCTGTGAAGGAATTTTCCCTGATATCCAATCTAAACCTGCCCTGGCACAGCTGGAGGCCGTTTCCCTTTGTCCTGTCCCTGTTCCCTGGGAACAGAGCCTGATCCCCACCCAGCTGCGCTCTCCTGTCAGGGAGAGTGAGAAGGTCCCTCCAAACCTCCTTTTGTCCAGGCTGAGCCCCTTTCCCAGCTCCCTCAGCCATTTGTGCCCCAGCCTCTTGACCAAGGATGTCCAAGGAAGGAACTCACATCTCTGTAATCAACAAGAGAATTTGGGACAGCAAACAGGAAATACAATGTGCGGCTGTACAATGGGGTCTGAGCAAACCACTGCCACCTGCAACCCTTCCCAAAGAGCAGCCTGAACCACCCTGCCCGTGAGAAGCACCATGGCAGGATCATCCTGCGCTGGGGATGTGCATGGAGGGGAAAGCTAAAGCGGGGATTTGAGAGATTATTTCCTAGGAAATCTTTTCTAATGCCTCCCCGTGCTGCACGAGAGTAACGACCGCCACAATTCACGGCTGAACAAACCTCCAGGAGCAATTCCCACTGTCGGCATTCCCTGAGCACTCCATGTGTCATTGAGCTGCAGTGCTCGTGCAGCACCGAGGGCTGTGAGGGATCAACATCAGAGGGAGGAGGCTGAGCCCTCGGTCCCCAGGCCCCCATTCCACTGATAACTTTCTCTGAGAGGATGCTCTGATGAGGGAGAAACAGCAGCAAATAATTATCTCCCTAAATCCATCAGGAGCAGCGCTCAGTGGGGAGATCTGAGAGGCCAGCATGCCGGAAAACAGATGGGAAGGAGCAATTTTCAACAGCTCGTAATTCCCATTATTTGGGTGGGTTTTGCCTGCATCCATCAAAATGCACCTTCCACATCTGAAAGGTTTTTTCCACCGGATTCCACGCTTCCAAAACCCCTAGATTTTCCTGCTCCCACTGGAAGGCAGTGAACTTGAGACAGAAAAGACATGAGGTGGCTCTGAAAGAAGATGCTGGCTGGTGTCAGCGTGTGAAGGGTGAACCCAGCCCCTGCCCCTGTGCATTTAAAAGTCACTCTCTGTAAATCAGGGTCTTCCTTGCTTCCCAGATTTCCAGGGCTCTCCCCCTGTGCTCCAGGGCTGGCTGCCAGCCCGGCATGAGCACGGAAAGGGTTCCCAGAGATGCCAACAGAGCCATCAAGGACAGGGAGTACAAATAAACCATCAAGAATAATGACCAAAATAGCCTCAAACAAAGTTGCTGCTTCCTCCAGGAGAAGTCAATTTGTATTTTTACAATAAAAATTAATTCTGAATCAAAAATGACGGCGAAGGAGTAAAAATGCATCTTAAAAAGTCATGAACTTGCAGCAGTGGCTTTAAATTAGTCAGCAGGAAATACAGCATTTGGTAAAAGCAGCAGAAAGGAGAGGGACTTTAAGATTCACAGCAACAAGATGGAAATCAAGGACACAAGAAAAATGAAGCCACAGTCAAGAGATGGGCCTGTCCCCAAAATATGGGAAAATCATCCACTGTGCCACAGAAAGGAAGGGATATTTAATCACATGTGCATGAATTGTTTTATAACCAACACTTCCCAAAAATTTTCCACTCCTCCTGAAGCAGGAGCAATATCAGCTATGGGCTCCCAGAGCAGGATTAGATAACGGCGACCCAGGAGCTTTAAGGCTCAGCCAAGGAAACTCTGATGTGGCTGCTGCTGTTTGTGAAATCGGTGTTGTGAGGCCGTTCTGGGGAGCAGAAACATGGATCATACACAGATCATACACAGAACACATGGATCATACACGGATCACACATGGAACACACGGATCACATGGAATACACAGATCACACAAGAACACACGGATCACACACGAACACACACAGAACACAGGGATCATACACGGATCACACGGATCACACACGGAACATGTGTGGATCATACATGGAACACACGGATCGCACACGANTGGGGAGCAGAAACATGGATCATATGGATCACATGGATCACACACGGATCATACACAGAACACACGGATCACACACGGAACACACGGATCACACCATGCCAAAGGATCTCCACTGCCAGGGCTGAAGAGTGGCACAAGTGACTTGGAAAAAAGTCCCCTGACACATTTCCTGGGTGCTGTTTGGTTCACCCACTCGGAGCACCCTCCCAGCCCCATTCTGCACAAAGAGGTCCCTGGCATTGTGTGCCACAGAGAAACCCGGGCGGGGAATAGTGAGGGGGCTGCAGGGAACAGGCTGAGTGTGAGGGCCCAGCACGGAGCTGCAGCAATGGATCCACCAAATCTCAAGGAGAGGAGCCTCCACTCTGCTCTGGTGAGACCCCCCTAACGCTGTCCCAGCCCTGGGGTCCTCAGCACAGGAAGGAACTGGAGCTGCTGGAGAGAGTCCAGAGGACATCACAGAGCTGCTTCAAGGCCTGGAACTCCTCTGCTCTGGAGCTGGGCTGGGAGAGCTGGGGGTGATCTCCTGGAGAAGAAAACGCTCCAGACAGACCTCAGAGCCCCTTCCAGGGCCTGAAGAGGCTCCAGGAGCACTGGAGAGGGACTTGGGATAAGGGATGCAGGGACAGGACACAGGGAATGACAGAGGGCAGCGATGGATGGGATATTGGGAAGGAATTCTTGGCTGTGAGGGTGGGGAGGCCCGGGCACAGGGTGCCCAGAGAAGCTGTGGCTGCCCCTGGATCCCTGGCAGTGTCCAAGGCCAGGCTGGATGGGGCTGGGAGGAGCCTGGGACAGTGGGAGGTGTCCCTGCCCATAGCTGGGGTTTGAGTGAGATGAGCTTTAAGGTCCCTTCCCACCCAAACCATTCCGGGTTCCTCTGAAGACAGAGAGTGCCCAACACGTTGGGTCAGGCCAGGATGTGATGTGAGAACTTGCACAGGCAGCGTGGCACAACCACAACTTCCCTCTGCAGCTGTGTGAAAACAGAGAGATTTGGGCTTTTAATCCTCAGGTTGCCCAAGCACGGAGCTCCCTTGGCTGAGAGGAGTCCCAGCCGTTGTTCTCCAGGGACCTTCACTGCCTCTCCCCAAGGTCAGCCACTCCCAAAGCCCCTGGCACGGCTGGGGCTGACACCAGGATTTCCTCCGTCTGCAGAGCAGAGGGGGAACACAGCCGCGCCGCCTCGGCTGGAAGCAGCTGGGATATTTGGAAAGGGGGTTGCGGTCAGAGCGGGGTTTTCTTCAAAGCCCGAGGCTCCTGGAGCAGTTCCAGGCGGCGCTGGGAGCAGGACAGATGGCAGAGCCCCACTAATCCAGACGGGCACGCCAAGCCCGGCACTGCGCAGCTCCCTGGGACGCTGCCAGGTGCCAGCTCCCGCTCGCGAGGCTCCACTTGCTCGGACAGATTAACCCAGCCCCGGGAAGGTCCCGCGGGGAAACGCTCCTGTTTGGGAAGATTTGAGCTCTGATTGATGAAGGATGTGGGGCTGGAGCAGAGAGAGGAGAGCAGAGCCAGGCTTGGAGCGTGGGATGCAATCCCAGCCCTCTCCCGCTGTAATCCTCCCCAGCAGAGTGCAAACCCCCGAAACTCCCCGACCTGACACGTCCCCATCCTTCATCCCAGCAGGAACGTGCTGCAGGGCAGGGATGGGAACAAGGAATTGCCTTATTAGCAGGGGAGGACCTTTGTTCTCAACAACCGCTTGTAAGGAGGTGGTTGTAGGGCAGGGGTTGGATTCTCCTCCCAGCACCAAGCGATGGGGCAGGATGAAATGGCATCCAGCCATGCCAAGGAAGGTTTAGATTGGATATCAGGGAAAATTTCTTCATGGAGAGGGTAATGGGCCAGGCTGCCCTGGGCAATGGTTGATTCACCATCCCTGGAAGTGTTCAAAGGAAGTTTCGATACGGTGCTCAGGGACAGGGTTTAATGGTGGGCCTGGCAGTGCTGCATTAACAGTTGCACCCCCTGGTCTCAGAGGACTCTTCTGACCTGCTCCTGCTTCTTCTGGCTCCACCTGCAACGCTGCAGAGCCTGGGTTCCCACAGGAAGGCAGAGTCACAGGCCAGGACAAACGGACTGACTGCAGGCAGCCTGCAGGGCAGGGCTCTGCTCGGCAGGACAAGGACCAAGAGACCCTGTTCTGCCATCAGCAGCTCCGCCAGGACTAAACACAAACTCCTCCAGCATCTTCAGGTGCTTTGACTCTTCCTACCCTGTCACTTCTCGTCCTCCTCTCTCTCTGGGGTACCTCAGGCCACTGCTTTTGTTCCTGTGGTTTCACCTGCTCCGTGGCAAACCATGGTTGTGTTCCCCCCAGGTACCAAAAAAGTGATGAGAAAACTCACGGAATCCCAGACTGGTTTGGGCTGGAAGGGACCTTAAAGCTCATCTCCTTCCACCCCCTGCCACGGGCAGGGACACCTCCTACTGTCCCAGATTGCTCCAAGCCCCATCCAGCCTGGCCAAACCCTCAGAGCCTGTCCTGGGGACACACACGGGGCTGGGGCTGGGCTGGGGACACTGCTCATCCCTGGGCAGCACCGTCACACGGAGCGCAGCAGGACCCCTGTGCTGCCACCACTGCCCTCCAGTCCACCCCAGAACAGGCAGGGCCATGGTTCTGGAACCCAGATGCTCCCAGGACCACTCTCGCTGGTCTAGAGCTGAAAATTAAATTAAAACCGCGACAGGGACAGTTAATTAAAGCAGATTAGTGCAAGACTAATTAGGGACGCTGACACTGCAACCATCAAGCCCTGTGATGTTAATTAGCTGTTCATTAATGTCAGCTCCCTGTTCAGTGCAGAAATATGAACCACTGATCTCCTGGGCTTCACGTGCAGCAGAGCACATGGGATCGTTCGGTCACCTCCTCTGGGGGCACATCCTGCCTTGTCACTGCCCCACAGAGACACTGTCACCAACAACAGTGTCACTGTCACCGCCTCTGAGAGCCTCACCACCATCAACAGAGACCCTCACTGTCACCAACACCAGCATCACCACCATCAACAGAGACACTGTCACCAACACCAGCATCACCACCATCAACAGAGACCCTCACCCAGCACAGAGACACTGTCACCAACACCAGCATCACCACCATCAAAAGAGACCCTCACCCAGCACAGAGACACTGTCACCAACAACAGTGTCACTGTCACCACCATCAACAGAGACCCTCGCCGCCATCAAGAGACCCTCAGCACCCTGCAGAGACACTGTCACCAATAACAGTGTCACCATCACTGCTTTGGAGACCCTCACCACCATCAACAGAGACCCTCACTGTCACCAACACCAGCATCACCACCATCAACAGAGACACTGTCACCAACACCAGCATCACCACCATCAACAGAGACCCTCACCCAGCACAGAGACACTGTCACCAACACCAGCATCACCACCATCAAAAGAGACCCTCACCCAGCACAGAGACACTGTCACCAACAACAGTGTCACTGTCACCACCATCAACAGAGACCCTCGCCGCCATCAAGAGACCCTCAGCACCCTGCAGAGACACTGTCACCAACATCAGCGTCACCCCCATCAACAGAGAGACCCTCACCACCCTGCAGAGACACTGTCACCAATAACAGTGTCACCATCACTGCTTTGGAGACCCTCACCACCATCAAGAGAGACCCTCACCACCCTGCAGAGACACACTGTCACCAACAACGTCACTGTCACTGCCTCGGAGACCCTCACCAGCATCAACAGAGACACTGTTACCAACAACAACGTCACCACCATCAACAGAGACCCTCACCACCATCAACAGAGACACTGTTACCAACAACAACGTCACCACCATCAACAGAGACCCTCACCCAGCACAGAGACACAGCCACCCCTGACAGAAATATGCTGTCCCCCCACACCACCACGCACAGCAGGACACCCCTGTGAGCACTGGCCGTGTCCCTCCCTCACGGACACCGTCCCCGTGTCACTGTCAGGAGCTGAGTGCCGCCCAGCACCCCCCCACAGCACTCCCAACACTGGCATTCACTGACTACCACGAGATGGACAGACCTTGCTTGTCCTCATCCTAAGCCTTGAAAAGGCTCCAGGAGATAGGATTATGGAATTGTTCTGGTTGGAAAAACCCTCTAAGCCCACGGGTGGTGACAGCCACAGTGTTGGGTGCACCCAGAGGAACTGTAGCTGCAATGGGGCATCTCATAGAAATAATCCAGCCCCCAAACCTTGCACGTTCCTCCAACACAGCCACGTTCCCCAGCACACACCCAGAACCAGGTTGCGCCTCCACATCTCACCGAGGAAAACCCAGGAGGGTGCTCACACCTCCTCTAACCCACATCCTGCTCCAGCACCGCAGGAAACTCTTTGGGTGACGCATCCAACACCAGCACCCTGGGCGAGGGGAGAGCGTCTCTACCCACGGCAGGGGGTGGAACAAGCTGAGATTTAAGGTCCCTTCCAACCCCAACCACGCTGTGATTCTGTGTTTCAGCCAGCTCTGGAGGAACAAGGTGTCTCCTGTGGCTGTGCAAACTGGCGATGGGTGGGAGCCAAGAGGGGGTGTCCTGATGGGAAGCAATCAGACTCCACTGCTCCTCCTCCCCCAGAGCATATTTAGAGCTCTCAGAAAGAAACCAAACTTGTTTATCTTAACGCTAATCAATTTATAGCAATCAAAATAAAACCCATTAGGAGCCATTCTCCATTTGAATTTCAAAGAGGCTTCTGACCCCAGGAGGCTCCCAGCTGATTGATTAGAAATTTCTGACACTAATGTGTGTCTTCCAAGGGTCCAGTGTGGCTTTAATTCCTCTCTCCTGAGACACTGATCGTGTGTTAACATCTGTCAGCCCCTTCCTGCACTTAGGGGAGGGGAAATTCATGAGCACATGGGGTTGCCTGGCACAGCTGGGGAGAAGGCGGCATTTGCTGGCTTAAACAGCCTCCAGGAATCCCCTGGGGCAAATCATTTGCATGATCCTTTTCTCTTTGGGCAAAAAAAAAGAGCTGGAGTGCACCAAGGAATGAAAAGCGGTGATGCAGAGCGGGGGCAGAGAGTGGAGGGGCAGAGCTCAGGGCTGGGGTTTGGCTTTTGCATCCCAGCTTTGCCCCTGACTCCTCGTGTCCCTTAAAACCGTAGGAAACAGAGGATGGGTTGGGTTGGAAGGGACCTTAAAGATCATCCCGTTCCATCTGCTCTGCCACGGGCAGGAACACCTTCCACTCAGCCCTGTCCTCCTCCAGAAAACCAGCGGGCACAAGGGAAAAAAGAAATCTCAAACCCAAGACACATCCACATTGTTCCCAGGCTTTTCTTTTTCACCGCATTCCCAGTTTGGAAACCACAACCTTCACTTTTGGTGGGCAGGAATTCATCTCCTTCCAGGGTATTCCATGACCCAGAGTGGATGGGGTCAGTTCTGGGCAACCCTGCTCCCCCTCTGTCAGGGGAGGAAAACAAGGGAACAGCAATGAAACCTACAGGAGAGGTGATTTTTTATTTGGAGAAGTGATTTTTATCTGGAGAGGTGATTTTTATTTTGAGATAGATGTAGGGAGGAGCTTTCATCCTCCAGGATGGTCCCCCAGTGGTTTGTGAAGTGGTGATGTCCCCACTTGGGAACAGACTTGCAGCACAGAGCTCCTGGCCCTGGCCCGGGGTCCTGCCCAGCTGGGGGACACTTCCCGCATGTGCAGGCACAGACAATGCTCTGCCAGACCTCCTGCCCTAAGGGTACCACCCTGCTGACCACAGAGCCCTTTCCTGGAGCTGGACACACACAGCTGGACAAGAAAAGGCATTTTTTGGGTGGGGAGATTGAAATAATCGGCCCAATGAGCGAGGGGTTTGACCCATCAGCCCACAGCTCTTTGTCTGGTGCAGAAAAGCTGAGGGTGGTCAGGATCTGTCCATGGAGGGGATCCATGGGGGGACAGCACGGGCACAGCGTAATCCCTCACTCTCTTCCATCTGCACAAAGGAAAGGGCTGGGGAAGGGCTGGGAGGAGAAGGGGTAAAGCTGTCCCTGCGAGGGGAAGCAGCAAGAGCAGCAGGCAGAGACTCTCTGCAGCCTCCAACCCTGCTCCAACTGACATCCATCCATCCATCCATCCATCCATCCATCCATCCATCCATCCATCCATCCATCCATCCATCCATCCATCCATCCATCTCCATCCATCCATCCATCCATCCCTCCCCTGTGCAGTGCCTGGCGGGACCCAGTGCCTCTCACTTTCAGCAGATTAAGGCAGCTAATCTGCTTAATGAAGGCAAATCAGGCCAGTGCTGCTGCTCTTCCCTGCAGCAGGGCGGGGTCAGGGAGCAGAGCTCTCCAGCCCGGCTGCAGCCAGGGGCTCCTCCAGGAGCTGCTGGTGCTGCGGCGTCGCCAGAAGCCAGGCTGGGCTGGGCATGGGCAGCACCTGGGGCTCTCAGGAGCCTTCAGCCTCTGCCCCATCACCCGCAGGAGATCCTGCCAGGCCCTGGGTGCAGGATGGGCACGGAGAGCTGATGTGGGTGTAGTGGGGCTGGCTGGAGCGAAGGTGCTCGGGCAGGGCAGGGATGCAGCAGCTGGGCTGGGGGTGTTGCTGCGGGTCTGCAGTACAGGCAGCACCAGAGCAAGGAACAAGATGAGCTCTAAGGTCCCTTCCATCCCAAACCAGTCCGTGATCCAAAGGATGATGGGACGGGCACGTGCTGTCCTCAGGCCCTCTTGCAGCCCACGAGGCAGCGGAGATCAGAGGGAGGAACCACTGCTGCCAAGGCCATCACCCAGGTCACACCCTAGGGACATCTCCCTCCTTCTCCAGCAGCATCACCAGCGTCGGCGATGTTGACAGGGGACAGGAGCATGGGAAGGGCTGTTGGCCATGTCTGCACAAAGGCCCTTCAGGTGGTGCTGCCAGCAGCACCAGGGCACAGAGGATACTGCCCACACCCTCACAGGCACTGCTGGGTCTTCTCAGTGTCGCTGGGACACAGATTTGGGGTTCAGGGTCCTACCCCTCACCCAGGGGCTCTTTGACACCCTGGTGGCTGCTCCTCAGCTAAAGCCCAACAGCCAGCACTGAACCATCTTGTCTGACATGCTCCAGAACGTGGAGAAGTCCCTCATCTCATTAGCTTGCTCTGGTGGTTAATCACTTAGAAACACATGCCTAATTTTTTTAATTTGTTTAGCTTCAGTGTAACCCTACCAGTTCTTGTTATCCCTTCCTCTGGCAGATTAAAAGCCCTTTAGAGGCCGGGCTTCCTCTTGGTAATCATCTCACCTAATCTTCATTAGGAGAAGCCACTGAGCTACTGAGCTTTCAGCCCCCAATGGAAGGGCATTTTCCACAGCTCTTGGGACCACATTTGTCTTTCCCTGTAGCATCCTCCAGGTTTATTGTTCATATCCCACTTGAACCTTGCAGAGCAGGGTGCTCTGCTAACCTGGAGGCATTTTTGCTCACCTGGAGGCATTTTTGCTCACCTGGAGGCATTTCTCTGACCTCAGGCTACAGGACAGGCAAATTTTGCATTTAATTTCTTCATCTGAGATGTGGCACGACCTCCCAGACTTCCTCCCTTGCTGCTCACTGTTCTATCAGCAGAGATTTTCCACTCCCTACCAGTTTCAGCAGGTCTGGGTGCTGCTGACCTACGCTGGGATCCTCTGTCCCCTCATGCACCTCAAGATCAAATTTAGAGTCACAGAATAGTTCAGGTTGGAAAAGTCCTCTGAGATTGCTGAGTCCAACCCAGCACTGCCATGGCCACCACTCAAACCACGTCCCCAGGTGCCACACCAACAGTGACCCCACCGCTGCCCTAGGAGGCCTCTTCCTGTCTGACAACCCTTCCAGTGATGGAATCTTTCCTGATATCCAGCGTCAACCTCCCCTGGCACAACTTGAGGCTTTTTCCCTTCATTCCACCATTTGTTACTCGAGAAGCAATCCCAAGACCTCAAGCTGGCCCCAGCACCCTACCAGGGCATCTCCAGAGCAGAGGTGGTGCTTGGGTCAAGCTGGCATCGTGGTCCTGGCACAGGAGCATCCATGGGATGGTGGGAAGGCACCTCTGAGGTGTCCAGGCCACTCTCCAGCTCACAGAAGGGCTCAGTCCCGAGGGCTCAGGGCAGCCAGGCCTTGGAAATCCCTGAGGATGATGATGCTCAACCTCTCCAGGAACTCCTCTGCTTTTTCAAAGCCCATCCTGGAGCCTCTCAAGCTGCAGTTTGTGGCTGTTATTCCTTCCTACAGGACCTGGCACCACCGATGGGGGCCTGGCTCATTCCTGTTTCAACTGCCCCACACAGAGCTGTGGCTGTGGCTGAGATCCCTTCTGGGGTTTCCTTCCCCAGGTTCCCCCCGCTGCGCTGAAATCCCCTTGGGCCAAGCTCCAGCCAAAGCAGCAGCAGCTCAAGCCACATCCCCCCACCACTGCACACAGCACATGATCCAACCCTGCTGCTCAGCAGCTCAGGAAGAGCCTCCTGAGACACGAGATAAAGGGCTCTGGCAGCCCCAGAGCGCTGAGATCTGGAACAGAGCTCAACCCGTCCAAAAATCCCCACCCAGCCTGAAAATCACTGAATAGGCTGAGCTGGAATGGACTCACATGGATCATCAAGTCAGCCTCCTGACCCTGACCAGGACACCCCAACAACCCCACCCTGTCCAGAGGCTCCTGGAGCTCTGGCAGCCTCGGGGCCGTGCCCATTCCCTGGGGAGCCTGGGCAGTGCCCAGCACCCTCTGGGGAAAGAACCTTTCCCTGATACCCAACCTAAACCTCCCTGACACAGCCTCAGCCATTCCCTCGAGTCCTGTCACTGTCACCAGAGCAGAGATCACTGCCTGCCTCTCCTCTGCCCTCACGAGGAAGTTGTGACTGTGATCAGTGTCCCCTCAGTCCCCTCCTCTCCCAGTGGCATCCATCAGGCTCACCAAGGGTGACCCCCAAAGCATGGGTGACACCCCCAGACAGGCATGGACTGAGGTGGATGCTGAGGATGTCAATCCTGATGATGCTGAGCAAGGAGCTGCCCTGAGCACCCCAGTCAGTGGGGCAGGGGGTGGCAAATGACACGGGACAGCCTCCTGGTGTCCCCAAATCAGCAGGGTTTGCCAAGGCTGCCATCACTGGCAGGGGGTGACACGGGACATCCTCCCGGTGTCCCCAAACCAGCCGGGTTTGCCAGGGCTGCAGTCACTGGCAGGGGGTGACACGGGACATCCTCCCGGTGTCCCCAAACCAGCCGGGTTTGCCAGGGCTGCAGTCACTGGCAGGGGGTGACACGGGATGGCCTCCCGGTGTCCCCAAACCAGCCGGGTTTGCCAGGGCTGCAGTCACTGGCAGGGGGTGACACGGGTTGGCCTCCCGGTGTCCCCAAACTAGCCAGGTTTGCCAGAGATGCAGTCACTGGCAGGGGGTGACACGGGACATCCTCCCGATGTCCCCAAACCAGCTGGGTTTGCCAGGGCTGCCGTCACCAGCAGGGAGTGACAGGGACATCTCCAGGTGCCGAATGACTGGGCAAGAACGCGACAAATGAAATTCAGCGGTGACAAAAGGAAACGAATGCACTTGGGGGAAAGGAGCCCTAATTATACAAACACAATGATGGGCACTAAATTAGCTATTAACATGCAGGGAGGGGATCTCGGCAGCACTGGAGATAATGCTCTGAAAACATCAGTTCAAAGCTCATCCATCATCAAAAAAAATGAGAAAACGTGGGGAATTATGAAGAAGGGAGCCCAGTGCAGAGCAGGAATGTCATTAAGCCACGCACGGAGCTCCAGCTCGAGCGCGCTGGCAGTGGTGGTCACCCCGAGACAAGGGCATGAGGGAGCTGATAAAAATGATTAGGGACACGGAGCAGCCTCCATATGGAGAGTCAATCAACTCGGAGCTTCCACGTGAAAAGAGGCCACTCGGGGAAGGATATAAAGCCATCAGGAATATGGGAGACATGAATGGGAATAGATTGCTTGCAATTTCATACCGCGTGCAAGGACATATTTTTTAACATGGTGCATAATTAAATTGCATAACTTACTGCCACGGGCACCCTGGGCACTGGAAATATGAACAGCACGGCAGGGGACAGAAGGAATCATCACTCATCCACCCCTTATTTCTCTGCTGTCTGGCCAGCACAGAGCTCGGCAGAACAACCAACACCGGGATGTTCCTGTTTGTCCCTCACACGTCATCCTGCCCAACATGTGGGGACCTCTGCCCTGGACACCTCCTGGGTGTTCCTGGGCCTGCCCAGACCAACTGCTTGGCACCCCTGGGACCTCCAGCTACCCAGAGCTGCAGTCAACAGCTTCCCAGGAGACACAACCCGGGGGATGTCCACACTCCAGCCCTGCACACAGCTCCTGCTGAACCACATCACCCATGCCAACAGCTGGAAGGGAACGTGGAGCGGCTGCCAACAGAGAGATTCGGGGGCAAGGGACAGACCCCAGCTCCCCACGAGAGCTGCAGGACCCTCAGCGCCATGGAGATTGCACTGAGGACCCTGCACGTTCACTCTGTCCCTGGAACCCCAGCAATCCATGATGTCACACTGTGGAGTACAGCCGATATCCCCAGATCCCCCAGCATTCCACGATGTCACACTATGAACCATGGACGTGTCCCCAGAACCCCAGCAATCCATGACGTCACACTATGAACCAGACCCCACATCATTCCATGATGTCACACTAAGGACCATGGATGATGTCCCCGGAACCCCAGCAATCCATGATGTCACACTAAGGACCATGGACTTTGTCCCTGGGACCCCATCATTCCATGATGTCCCACTATGAACCATGAATTCTGTCCCCGGGACCCCAGCAATCCATGATGTCACACTGAGAATCATGGACGTGTCCCTGGGACTCTGGCATCCCATGATGTCACACTACGAACCATGAACTCTGTCCCTGGAACCCCAGTTTCCATGATGACCCACTATGGATCAGCCCCCACATCATTCCATGATGTCACACTGAGGATTATGGACATGTCCCTGGGACCCCAGCAACCCCTGCTGTCCCACTATGAACCATGAATTCCGTCCCTGGAACCCGTTTCCCATGATGTCACACTACGGACCAGACCCTCAGCATGCTGGGATGTCACACTGTGCAGTGTGGACGGTGTCCCTGTCACCTCAGCATCCCACAGACATGGCCCCAGGGGCAGGATCTCTGGAGCCCTGGCCCTTGCCCTGCACCGTGTGCCTGACCCTGCCCTCCCACCCCTGGGCTCAATCGCGATTTAAACCTGTCCTGGGAGGCTGCTCCATCCCCTGCTGGCCTCCCAGAGCCTTCTGTGGAATAAGAAACCACCCCAAAGCAGATCAAAGATGTCCACAGAGAGGCTGTTTAAGGGGAAAGAGCTTCTGGGCTTCCCATCCGAGGGGTATGCTTCCCTTCATCCTCAGCCCAGCGATTAGTGCTCGCCAGGGAATCGGAGCTGCAGAATGAATTCGAGAAGACAGAGCAGTGTCAGGCTGTTAGAGGCTCAAAAAGGATCTGGGCTCCCCTGAGCCCCATGGCTGAGCACTTACCATGCACATTTAACAACCAAACGCTTCCAAGGCAGGCAGGGGCCGCCCCGCTCGCCTCTCCCTCTCCGACCTGTCCCCCAGGACACCATTAGCACCTGGAAAGGGAGAAGCCACGGCCTTGGCAGAGCTCAGGGCTTGGCCCTGGTGATGCCGAGCGAGGCGGGGGCTGCACAAGAGCCGGGGCTCCGAGACGGCCTCACGCGCCGGGGCTCTTATTTTTGGAAACAGCATCCCAGAAGGCTGCAGTGGATGCTGCTTGTTCTCCTGCCAGCCCTGAGTGTTTTGGAAAGTTTGGTCGAGCTCCGTTTGGCTGCCTCGGAGTTATTCAAGCACAGAAAGGGGGTTGCTGCTTATGGGGGGGGGCTTCAGGTTTTTTTTTTTTCGAGCACGGTTTGGGTGAGGAAGCCCAGATTTGGGCTGTCCATGCAGCTCTTGCAGGAAGGCATGATGGAGAGTCGTGGCTAAGTCAGCAGAGTTGTTTAAAATCACAAATTCAGAGCTGCCAGGTCTGCTCTGCAGCCGGGGGCAAGAGGCACCTTCTCCGCAGCCCGAACACGTCCATTCCACCTTCCCCCTCCCTCCACGCCTCTGGCAAGAGCCGCGCTCCTCGCCAGCAGAAGGTTTGGCAGGAAAAGCTGGACAGGAGCAGGCAGGGCTGCTCCAGGCGGCACCACCAACACCCCAGGAGCCCGGGACGCCCCCTCCTCTGGCTCAGCTGCTCGCCAGCCCAACGCGGATCATAAAGAAACCTCTGTGCGTCTCCAGGGAAGCGGGACTCGGAGAGGGGCACAAAGCCTCCCGCAGCTGTGTGTTTGCAAACAACCCAGCAGAGCTGTGAAGAGGGGCTGAAAGCAGTAATTGTCTTTAATTAAAGGAGGTTGGAGGCATCTCAAGCTTTGACAAAAGACATTTCCAGTCTGCTCGCAGCTCCGGCACTCAGTGCCGCCCGAGCCGCAACCCGGCCGGGGGTTCAAAGGCGGCGGGTGACGCTGGGGACATGGGGACATGGAGACCTCAGCCCTGGGGTGCAGAGGCAGCAGTGCCAGGGCAGTGCCACACAGCCGCAGGGCACAAGGACACAGCCACACCCCGAGGAGGATGCAGTCACTCAGCAGGATGTAACACCTCGGTCCCCAGCTTGTGCTCGGCACCAGATGTGGGCCAGATGTGCCCGTGTGGGGACTCAGCAGCTGCCTGAGGCGTCCCACCCTCCTGCTGGAGCTGGCTGCACGTGGCTGTGGCCAGGGGTGTCACCTCAGCCCTGCTGGGGTCTCAGCCCTGTCCTGGTCCCCCTGACTCTGGCACCCAGAGGTGCTGCACGCAGCCAGGCCACAGAGCAGACACCAAAGTGCTGCTGCAGCTCCTCCTGGGCTAATTAATGATTCCTGCTTATTAGTGAGCTACCCGGGCTGGCACGGAGCTCTGTCACGGTGCTGCACCCTTGCACGCTCATGTTGGGCTCCACAACCCGACTGACACACACCAGACGCCCCCTGCACGGATGCTGTCCCACAAAGCCCTTTCCAGGCCGGCCCTCGCTCCCAGCCCTGCTCTGAGCACCAGGGAGATCACAGAGTCTCCCTGAAGCTCAGGTACCGCAGCTCAGGGCAGCAAAACATCCTCCTTCCCTCCTCTCCTCCATCCTCCAGTGCTGAGGCTCCCCAGGGAGGGCCTCTTGCCCACCATCCTCTGCTCCCTCCCTCCCACCTTTGCTTTTGGCCTCCCAGCACATCAGCATGCAGAAAATCACTGCTCTGGTTTCCATGGAAACCCCATCATGGGGGGGGCACCCCCAAAATGTAAAGGAATGGTCAGTCTGACACAGCTCTGGTGGTCACAGGTGTCCTGCTACCCCACCCCTGGCTTGGCAACCCCTACTGGGCTCCCCTTCTGAGCCCTGGGGTCAGGAAACCTGGGATGGAGGTGATGCCTTAAGATTCAGCTTTTATATTTTTCAGACCCTGTGCTGCTTTGGGGTAACTCTCGAACTCCACACAGTCTGTGAGCTCCTGTTCTCCCATCCTGCTCAGACACAACAAATCCTCTCCAGGCTGCACTCAAGGACACCTCGTTGTTCCAGGCCCCAAAAGATGGAAACTGAACTCTAAAAGGGGGGACAGACTTGGGGTCAATTCCATCATCACCTGAAATTGTCATTGGAGAATGAACCCTGATCTGGGAATGGATCCAAACTGATCAAAGTGGAGCAAACTCGTGCCCCGGGGTCCGTCTTGGGTGTGGCCTCTCCCGGAGAGGCTCTGACTGCCCGAGGTGTCCCTATTGAAGGCCCTGCAATAAATCCCCATTTTCTTCTCTGAATCTTTTCTGGCCTCTGTTCTGGGCAGCTTCCCTCTCTAAGGCATCAGAGGGAGGAATTCTGCTGCCTCCCCTCTTGTTTGACTGGAAAAGCTGTGGCTGCCCCATTCCTGGAAGCAGGACAGGTTGGACAGGGCTTGGAGCAGCCTGGGACAGTGGAAGGTGCTTTGGAGGTTGCCAAGGTGTTCCTGCCCATGGGACTGGATGGGGTTGTTTAAGGTCCTTTCAACCAAACCATTCCAGGATTCTTTAGGGCTGAGCAGCAAACCTGCACCTGGCTCCAGTCTGAGCCCTCTGCTCAGCTCTGCACGCTCTGCTCCAACTGCTTTTCCACGTGTCCCCCTCACCCCATGCTCCATAAAAAATCCAACTTTCTAATTTCCATGTATAACAATTCACGTCTGCCCTGCAGCTGGAAGTGCCACCAAACCAGCCCCTGGGTAAGGGTAAGACCCCACCACGGCTCCTGCAGAGGTCCAGAGAGCCAAATACCCCCAACCCCACGTCCCACAGGACCCACCCTGCGTGCTGGGCAGGTCCCCACGTGAATATTTTTGCCTCGGAAATCCTGGAAAGAGCAGCCGCGCTCTAATTCAAGAGAAACAAAAACAAGCTGGGATCACTTCCATCTGTTCCAGACAGCCAAAAAAAAAAAAAAACTTTCAAGGAGGGGAAAAAAAAAAAAGAAAAAAAAATTTAAAAAAAGACCAGTTCTAATTATAGGGTACCATGAAGATACACACACGCTCGGATTTGTCACTGTTTCCAGATTAGCCGTACACATGGTGACAACGTGAGTGAGCACCGGGCAGAGTGACATTCCTCTCCTGCTCCATAATCCCCTCTGGAAAGCAGGAGCACCGAGCAGAGTCAGCACTCACGGAGGGAGAGTGAGCCGGCGTCTCCTGCCATTGCCTTTTATAGAATCCCTGAGGTTGGAAAAGCCCTCCAAGATCCAATCATTAACCCAGCGCTGTCACATCCACCACTGAACGTGTCCCCAAGTGCCACATCCAGCTGTTGTCTGAACACCTCCAGGGATGGGGACTCCACCACTGCCCTGGGCAGCTGTGCCAGGGCCTGACCACCCTTTCCATGAGGAAATTTCCCTAAAATCCAATTAAATCCGCCCTGGCCCAGCCTGAGGCCGTTCCCTCTCCTCCTGTCCCTGTTCCCTGGGAGCAGAGCCCGACCCCCCCGGCTGCCCCCTCCTGTCAGGGAGTTGTGCAGAGCCAGAAGGGCCCCCTGAGCCTCCTTTGCTCCAGGCTGAGCCCCTTTCCCAGCTCCCTCAGCCTCTCCTCATCAGCCTCACGCTCCAGACCTTTCCCCAGCTCTATTCCTGGCTCTGGACACACTCCAGGAAGGTCCTCAGGCTGGGATTTGCCTGGATGGAAAAGCAAGCTGGAGAAAACCTGGAGATTATTTTCCCTACAACAGCTCCCTTTTCTCCCATTCTTCAGTTGGTGCCACAGGTTCACTCCCAGGGTGTAAACTGAGAGTAAAACACCTCCACTCCTGCCTGGATCCGCGTGGGAGCTGAGGCAGGTGACGGTACCTGTGAAGGTGACACGATGGCAGTGCCTGCTGTTCCCACACCAGGACAAACAGCACTGCAAGGGCAGAGGAAGGAGGGATTTAATCCATCATTGGGGCTCGCTGTAGGGAAAGGGGAATGAGCCGCTTCTCCGGCTGTGAGTCATTCCCCAAATGTTTCTCCTATTCCTGTTTTCCCCGCTTCTTCTCGTTCTGTTTTATTAATGAGGCTGCGTGGACACACTGAGAGGCTCAGAATTAATTTTGCTCGCCGTGCTGCAAGGGAAGATCTGCAGCAGGAGAATTTCCACCAGGATGAACCCTCCCAAGCTTCCTGCCCTCAGCTCTGGAAATGCTCTGGGTGATGGTTGGTGTGAGGGAGCAGCTGCAACATCCACAGGCTGAGGAATGACCTCTTCCTCCTCCTTCCTTGAGATTCCTGAGAGCCAAAGGTGCTTCTGTAGGATCCCCAACCATCTAACAGGGAATCTGCCCAAATAATCCTCTGGGATGGTGGTGACAGCAAAAGGGACAGACACTGGAGAACTGTCACTGGTGCACGAGGTGAGGGATGAGGAAAAAGGAAAGGGAAAGGGGCAGAGAAAGGCTCAGGAAAAACAGTTGGTTTCCACTGGAACATGTCAGGAGAGAGCTCAGCCCCTCAGAAATTCCCAGTTAAGGGTTTGATGCCCAGCGATGTCCTGCACCCTGCCTGTTCCACACGTGTGGGCACCTCAGGCCCCCATCTCTTCCCTCTGTGTGTCCCAGTGGGATGCAGACCCTGCCCAGGACAGGCTGTGCTGAGGGGCAGGCACGGAGAGGGACAGCGGGATGGGAACCACTCCCTGCTGCCCCAGAGCCCTGGTGCTGCACAGCCCCTTCCTGCCTCCCCCTGGAGAGCCTGGAGAGCCCAGGCCATAAAAAGGCAGATCTGGGGCATTCCATGGGGTGTGCTGTTCCTGCAGCCACCTCAGGAATCTCTACGATCTTTTCCAAAGCCACCCAGGCTGGGAGAAATGCCCTGGGAAGCAAAGGGAGAGTGTTGCTCTGCTCCATGGGCTTCACTTCAGGCTGCGCTGTAGTTCTGACTGACCTGGAGGGTTTGGGCGTTTTGGTGGTTTGAGTGACAAAGCCTTTCTCACGTGGCCATTTATTGTTCACTCTGCTCCTGTTCCTGTCCAGCTGCAGGTGGAACAACCACAGGACTCTCGGGATCATAATGTTTTGGAAGGAAATTGCTGGCTGTGGTTTCAGCCTTAAAAATGGTTTTGGACATGGGGTCTCTGTGAGCTCCAGAAGTGCCAGAAGACTCTAAAAGTAGGAGGTTGTCATGGTTGAAAACTGTCAGCGCCCAAATCCTGAAGATATCCCCTCAAAATGCAGCTTGAATTCCATCCTGGTCACAGGAGTCATTCCCAGCCTGTGGATCTCCAAGGAGACCCTCACCTGGCGATGCAGGGATGCCCCCAGTGTCACTGTGGTACCTGCAGCCCTTCATGGATGTGGGGCCAGCCCGAGGGCCTGGGATGTGTTTGGGAGCAGAACCCTCCACTCAAGCACCAAGATTCCCCCTGGCCAACTGAAAACATCAATTTCTGCAAAGGCCTCTCCGGTTTCTGACACGAGGAGCAAAGCCAAGGCTCCTGGGTTACCTCCAAGGGCTCTGTGGAGATGCCAGCACCTCACAAGGTGTCATTTCAACACGCTGAGGAGAGGAAGAGATCTCAGTCTGTGAAGATCTTGCTGCACAAACCTGGAAAGGCTTCGCAGGTTGTCACAATGTGCTCACACAGGTTCCCTTTCGGGTACACCCTCCGGGTCTGACCAGAGCCTTTTCCTGCCTCCCAGGCTGCCTTCCAGACCCAGTGACTTCTACTTTCCTGCTCATGCTGTTCCCTGCTCATTTTCCAATCTTCAGGAGCTGCCATCCTGGAAATTACCGGTTTCTCTGGTACTACAGCCAATTCCCTCACTTCTGGACTCCAGCAAAAGCATCCAAGCCGGGTGGGCAGGGGCTGCTGCCCTCTGGGAGGAAAATTCCTAAAACTCCTGCTGGAGCTCACAGCAGGGAGAAGTTCAGGATGTGGTTCTTCTGTTCAAGCTCTTGGAGAGCATCCAAAGAAGGTCCAGAGGGTGGGGAAAGGTCAGCAGGGGTCAGCAGGAGGTGTTTAAATTCCAACCACCCATGCAAGGACCAGGCATTACAGATCAGTGTCACCAAACTTCAGGTCTCCTTCAAAACGTGACAATATTGTGCATTTTGCTTGGCCAAACCCAATTAAACCGCATTTGAAGTTTGGGCTGTGTTAACAGAGCCATCGTTTGAGCTATGAACACTTTGATTCTATTTCCCAACCTTTCTGGGGACTTTTCTGCACGCTTCCCAGTGATAGATTATGTTTCTAAGGCACATAGGGAACAATAACGAGTTTCCCTGGGGCTAATTAAGCTAATCATGGCTTCTAAATTAAATTCTCTGTAAGGTTTTTACCTTGTGTGGCTAAAATCAAAGAGCTGCGCTCTTACTGAGCACATCTGACTCATCTGACATCAGAAAAACTTCAAATCAGCACAGAGAAAGTCTGAGGGTATTTCCCAGCATTAAATGTTCAACACAATCTCTTGGCTCTGGCCCGACTTGCTGAAAAATCTCACATGAAAAAAGAAAAAAAAGTCATCAAAAGCAGCGTTTTCTCCAATTTTCCTCAAGTTACATACCACGAAGAATATTCTCCTCTTGCCCCATAAAAATCCAGCACTGTGAGGAATTCAAGAAAAAAAATCCTCCTTTCCCCCCAAGATCTCTGAGCCTTGCGATCAAAGAAAAAACCAATGGCAAAAAACACATTCCCTTCATTTTATGGCAATAATGAGTTAAAATCCTGGAATCCCAGGCCTGAATCTCAGCTATTCATTCCAGTTCCTATTAATGTTTACCACTTTTCTCAGGAAAAA
>VYZT01060208.1:0-42533 GCA_013400735.1 Pomatostomus ruficeps | reverse complement strand
TACCACTTTTCTCAGAAAAAAAAAAAAGGGGGGGGGGAAGGAGGGGGGAAAGGGGAGGCCAACAAAGGAGAGAGGGGAATAAATGCCGCTCTCCCACCGGCGTCAGCGCAGGATGCTGCCAGAGCTGCTATTCCCTGCTCACAGGGGTGTAGCAGCACCAGGAATGTGCTGTTTGATCCAAAATGCTGTTTCATCTGTTAAAATAAGCTAGGGAGAGATTTTCGGCTCCAGGAAAGCACCCGTGTCACTGCGTGTCCCAGGGGGACAGAGGGGACACTGCCCCCAGGATGCCTTCAGCCATCTCGCCCCATGTCCTCACTGATCCCAGCACCATGGGATGGAGGGAGCAGCCTGTCCTGGAGTGGGAAGGGGGGCAGAGACCATCCCGGCAGCTCTGTGTGACCTCCAGGGTCCCCTCCAACCCAACCCCACTGCAGACTCTGAGCACAGGGATGGAGGGGCTGGGGAGCAGCAGAGAGTGGCAATGCACAACTCCACCAGGTTTCTCTGAGAAATCCTGGGAACAGCCATCATTCCGACCAGGAAACCACTCCGGGGTTTTGCTGGACCTGAGATCTCCATCCTGTCCTCGAGCCCAAAGGATTTGTGACCTGCCCAAGCTGATGAATGAGATGCTCTGCCCCTCTGGGCTCCCAGGGGCTGCTCTCAGGTCACCTTGTGCATCCTGCTGAGGGCTGTCCTACACCATCCCAGCAGGGCTGGGAGAGCTCTGCAACCTCCTGCTGCTTCAAATTCACTCTTATGTCTTCCAGAGAACCTCATCTCCTCCCCTTCTCTGTAGGAAAAAATACTTCTGTGGAAGGTCTCAGTCCATTCCTTGTCTTGAAGGCGAAATGAGAAAGGAATTCTCATTTCCTTTGTTTCCCAAGAAGCTGCAGTTCCTCAGGAGCTGCATTTCCTGTTCCAAGGTGAGTGGTCCATCTCCCTCCTCTGGTTGCCCATCTCTTGCTCTGCTCCTGGACCATCTGTGACCCTCCCTGTGAGATCAGCATCTCTTGGGTGCCAGCACCTCGATACCTCAACCCCCTGTCTGACACTCCCCTGCTGTGCCAAGCTCCCCTGGGTCCTATTCCAGCCTCCCGAAGCCCAAACTCCAACAGAAACGCATCAAGGACAAGCACCAGGCAGGTGTGCAGTGGCTCCCAGTGAGCAGCTGCAGCTTCTACCCCAGCCCTAATTGGATTCACAACATGGAGAGGTCAGCGAGAAGAATCGAAGCCATGGAAAGAAAGACGCTGTGTTCTTGCTTCCCAGACAGAGAGGGAGGAGAGGGAGAAGCCCCAAAAGCAGCATCCAACAATGCCACCGAGCCCCGGCCGGCTGGGAGCATTCAAATTGTCAACAAGGCTGTAGAAAAGGCAGACAAATTCCTGTTTTGTACTTGGGAAGGAGCCAGGTGATGTAATCATCTTCGAGGATGATGGTGGAATACTTTCCATTCCAGCAGTAACTCAAGATGCTAAATGGCAGCCACCGAAGTTAAACATTGCTAAATCAGCCTGTCAGGGCAGCACCTACCCAAGGGGGTGTGGGGAGAGGGCTGACGGGCCGGGGCACACTCAGCCTTCACCTCCCACACGCCATGAGGCAACAGGGTGTTGCGGAGATGGAGGAAAAAGCCATTTGCTAAACGAGGCAGTTGTGGCTATTTTAGGATTGCAACGTCAGTCCCAGTCAAATAAGGCTGTGCCAGCTCCAGGCCTGGGTCAGCGAGGGATTGGAAGAAGGTGGGGATAGTGGTGCCAACCTGGGTGCACTTAGGGAAAACAGATGACGGCAAATTAGCCCTGTGCGGGTTTTTGATGCAATTACGAGATTGACTGAGGGGGTAATGGCATTAACGTCACACACCCAAACCTCTGCGGAGCCTTTCCCTGGCTAACACATGGGATGGGGTTTTTTTCGCTGAAATCAGTGGCTCCACCGACACCGTGGGACATCCTCGATGAATTAAAACTTGGCAGGCGGACGCGGCGCGGCCGGAGATCTGAGCGGGGCTGTTCCCGCTGCAGCCAGCAAATGTGGTTCGTGCCTCTGGGCTGTTTAACATTTTTATCAATGACCCAGGAGAGAGCCTGAAGCGTTCCCAATAAAGTGAGCTGTTGACATGGAAGCTGCGGTGTGGTAAATACTGAGAGTGATGGGTTTCTGATGCAGCAGTCCCCACGCCTTGGGGAGCTGGGCACAAGCAAGGAATGCGCATTTCGGTACAAACCTGTGTCAAATCACACCTGCGGGGACAAGGATGCAGCCCCTGCTCTCCCGAGGAAGGGAAAAGATCCTTCAAAAGCACCCAGAGAAATGTCAAAATGGTTAAACAAAGGGAGGATGTAGGTGGAGGGAATCTCAGCATCCCCTCTGGCACGCAGCTGATCACCACGAGCAGCCTGTGTGTGGAGAGCTGCATCTGCCAAGGGAAAGGCTAAAGCAGTGCCAATTTTGGGAAGAGCCAAAAAAGTTGGCTGGAAACCTCACCAGAGGACCAGAGGCCAAAGATTACCCTGAAACAGGCACACACCGAGGTGTGGCGATGGATGAGGCTCTCCGAGGTGGGAGCGCCGGGCACAGCGGGGTAGGAAGGCAGGGACGGCCTCTGGAAGCGTTTAACGGGCAGTTCTCCGTCTCTGGAAACATTTCCAGCACAATTGGCTGTATCTGCTCCAGTTCAACCAGGAATGCTTCCTGGAAGAACTCGATTACCCCTAGAGCCTTACAATTTATTGGCTGAGTCCAGCACTATCAGAGGAGGCCCAGACCCCAAGCAGGCAGGGAGCCATAAATAGCCTCTTATCGTGAAAACATCACGTCCTCGTGGGCCCTGACGGAGACAGCTCGGACAGGCCCTGCTCCGGCACATCGGGAAGCTGCTCCAAGCCCTCAGCACGTACTTGGCCCCCTCCAAATCCCGAGCACGGCTTGACTGCTTCCCACCCTCTGTGCTGGAGGGGTGGCTCGGGGTCCTTGTCACACGTGCGTGTCACGCCCGAGCCCGCGTCCCCCACACGCAGTGAGGTGGTGGCAGCTTTGCCACCATGGCAGGGAAGGGGACACTGCTGAGCCCTCAGGCTCTCCTCAGGGGAGGCCCAGCTCCACCTTGAGCTGGAAAATCAGAGAATCCCAGAATGGTTTGGGTTGGAAGGGACCTTAAAGCTCATCCAGTGCCACCCCTGCCATGGGCAGGGACACCTTCCACTCTCCCAGGCTGCTCCAAGCCCTGTCCAGCCTGGCCTTGGGCACTGCCAGGGATCCAGGGGCAGCCCCAGCTTCTCTGGGCACCCTGTGCCAGGGCCTCACAGCCAGGAATTCTTTTCCCATATCCCATCTATCCCTGCTCTGGGTCCATTTGAAGCCCTTCCCTGTGTCCCGTCGCTCCACCCCTTGTCCCCAGTCCCTCTCCAGCTCTCCTGAAGCCCCTTTAGGCCCTGAAGGGGGCTCTGAGGTCTCCCTGCAGCCTTCTCCAGGCTCAGCATCCCCAGTTCTCCCAGCTCGGATCCAGAGCAGAGGGGCTCCAGTCCTCAGAACATCCTCTGGGCTCACTCCAGCAGCTCCACATCCTCCTGATGTTGGGGACCCCAGAGCTGAAGGCAGCATTGCAGGAGGGTCTCACAAAAGCAGAGCAGAGGGGCAGAGAACAGAGCCAAGGAGATTCAGCTGCCAGCCTGAACCTGCCCTGGCTTCTCCTCCTCCCATCAGGTCACCTGCTCCTCTGCTCCTCAGAAGGGCCTGTGACCCTAAGGGATGGCACCACGACTGTGACAGCCAGGGAGTGTCTGCAGGGCCAAACCACCCCAACAAAACCAGCACTCCCCATGCTCAGCACTGCACGAGCACAACAAAGAGAAGGCAGGGATCGGAGCCATCCTGCCGTGAGGGAGAGGAGCTGCAGCACGGATGAAGGATGAATTGGGAGGAGCAGCAGCCATCAGCTCTGTCCCTGAGCAGGCACAGGCCGGGCAGGCAGCGTCCACCCGCTGTCCAGCCAGCCCGGCCGGAGCGGCAGCACAATGGCTCTGCCTCCGCCGTGCCGGAGCGGAGCCAATGGATACGGGAGGCAGAGGGAGAAATGGGCTTCGTGTGCTGCATGGGAGGGACGGGGAGGGGAGGGAAGGGGGGAGGCGCAGACAAAGAACAGGGAGATGGAGAGAAAAGACGCAGGCGGGGAGCAGAAGGTGAAGCAGGGAGGATGGGGCTGGGGGAAGCGCGTGCGTGGAGCCCCTCGCCAGCGAGGAGCTGGGGAGCGAGAGGAGAGGAGAGGAGAGGAGAGGGCAGGCAGCCCCTCGCAGGGCCCTGCGGGAGCGGCAAAGCCAGGCCCAGCGAAATGAAAATCTCTTAACCACACAGAATTGTTAACTGCCCCCAAATCCTTTTGTGCTGGGGCTGCGAGCTTAGAAGAGCTTAAGCTGTTAGATGCATGAACTTCCTCCATAAATATCCCTTGTGCACACTGCCGCGAGCCGGCTGCCACGCTATTAGCCAGATGAAAAACCCGGCGGAGAAAATGAACAACTCCTTCCAGCTGCACAGAGGGCTTGTCCGTTCCTCGGGATGCCCTTCTCTACCTGCACCCCTCGGTGGGGCAGGACCACGGGCCCCCACACTCCCTGCCACGTCCTGTTTGGGTGCCTGAGCGTGTGAGAGAACTTCGCCCCGAAAGCCGGCTCGGATTTGCTTTTGTTTTGCTTCTGGAAAGGGGCCCAGATTCCCTCCCACCCCTGGAAACACGAGCAAACCTGCCAGCCACATGTAGGAGTGCGTCCCCCAAGCCAGGCGTCTCTGCCGCTGCCTCCGCAGGGACACCAGGGACAGGGACCCGGCGGGAGGAGGGCAGGGATTGCAGGGACACATCCCGCAGGTCCTTCCCGAGCATTGCTGGGACCACCAGCCCCTTCCCAGCCCTTTGTGGGGCTCACTGGGAGGGCTGGGAGAGGACAGGGATGCCATGGCTGCCCTGCCAACTCTGTGGCTGGCTCTCCTCCCAGTCCCTGCTCCTCCTCTGGGGGCTGCCAGGGAAAAATGGAGGGGGTGTCCCAGTTTGGCACAATCCCGGGGCCCCATCCAGCCCTGATTCCACCCCATGTGAGCAGGGGGAGAACGAAAGGGCAAGGCAAAGAGGGAAGAGAAAGAGAAAGACGAGAGGGGAAGAAGGGAATAGAAAGGGAAAGGGGGAGGAAAGGGGAAGAGGAAGGTGAAGGGGGAAGGGAAGGGCAAACGGAAGGGGAAGGGAAAGGGGAAAGGTAAGGAGAATGGAAAGGGGAAAGGGGAAGAAGGGGAAAAGAAAGGGAAAGGGAAGGGGGAGAGGAAGGGAAAAAGAAAAGAAAAAGGGAAGGGGAAGGGGAAGGGGAAGGGAGGCAGCCCCGGAGGCAGCTGCCCCACGGAGACGATGGGCTGCCGGCCACCGCGTGATTAATGAGGGCGGGGAGCGCGGGGCCGGCGAGCGCCAGCACCGGCTGCAGAAACAGCTGCCGAGGCACCGGACCTCCCAAAATCCTGCTGCTGCTGCTGCTGCTGCTGCTGCTGCTGCTGCCCAGACAAAGAGGGACCGGCTTCTCCCTCCTGCTCTCCACCTCGGCCCCCGCTCCTGCCTGTTCTGTTCCTCCCCAGCCCGACGGGGACAGGGCTCTGCTGGAGGGGTCCTGGGAGCCCTGGGACGTGCGACAGGACTGTCCCTTGGCTGGGCTGGCGGTGGCACCAGGGAGCTCCCCAAGAAAGCCCGGCTGTATCAGAGCGAAGCCCTATGCAGGGCTGGGTCTGCTCGGGGAAAAAACAGTCTGGGATGGAAAAGCTGCCATGAATCATTGGGGCTTTCTGGTGTTGCTACGGATGCTTCACTCGGGAGTTGTAAACTCATCCCCGTCTGCCCTTGGAGGCAGGGATTAGCCGGGCTCAGTTTCCAGCAGTTCTTCCTCGCTGTCCCCATCCCCATCCCTGCTCAGGCTGGGTGACACTCGATCTGCCCGAGCTCGGTGGGAAGAGGCGTTCGGCGGCTGAGTGAGGAGTAGCTGAAATCACGGATATTAAATGATCCCCACAGCACACCAGGGCCTGGATTTTGGTGCATGAGCAGCCCAGCCACCAGCAGCGGACACGGAGCCCTGTCCAAGGGGACCACACAGCCTGCAGTCCCCGCGGAGCACAATCAGACTGTCTGTCCCCCCTTCAGTGTGCCTGTCTGCCACTGCCAGCACCTTCCCCATGCTCGGTTTATGCTGGCCACCCCTTCACAGGCAGCAGAGAGGAGCCACAGCTCCTCCCTTGGCTCTGCAGAGGCCACCGAGGTATCTGTAATTAATCTCAGAGAAGCCCCAGCTCTGCTCGGAGTGTGCCGATGCTATCGGAACCACAGAAGGGTCTGGATGTTCAGCCAGGATGGGGGGGAAAAAGATCCTGTTTGCCAAACTCTGCGGTTTGCTCCACGCACGGCATGGCTGCAGGTGCCCATCACGCAGCTCTGGGGTGCCCACCTCCCTCCCAGCAGCCCCAGGAGCTCCGTTCTCAAGCTTCCCAAGCCCAGGTGTGACTGGACAGGAGCACAGACATCAGTTCAGGGAGGGGGGTGCCGAGCCTCTCGCTGGCTGGGGATCACACTATGGTGTTCAGCACAGCTCAGCAGGCGCTCCTGGAATCTGCTCTGAACATCTACAGAGGCAGAACATTTCTAGGGCAGGAAACCTTGGCTGTTCAGGAGCCCAGGGGCCAGGTACAGCCCATGACCGTGTCCCACCCTGGTCCATTTGCACCTCACTGGGAAAACACCGTAGACAACTCCCACTGCACCCTTTTGGGAGTCTGCATTCCCACTGCCCTCGTCCCAGGAGCCATTCAGCCCCTGCCAAAGCACACAGCACAAACCAACAGGAAAACAGCCCCAGTATTTTGGGAGATAACTGCAGACTGGTGACCTGCACCACACGTGTACCTCCAACACCTGGAGAGCACGGGTGGCACCAGCAACAGGTGCCAGCCCTGAACCCAGTGGCTCTGGGGACCCAGAGGTCACGCACAGCCTCTGCAATGGATGGATGAGCCTGGGGCAGGGAGTGAGGAGCTGGGGAAAGAGTCAGCCTCCACACACCACCCTGCCCAAGGATGTCCCTCCCAGGCAGTTCCTGCAGATCCCAGATGTCCCCACCAGCAGGGAGGTGAGCGCAGGAGCCCGAGGGCTGTGGTTACCTCTGCAGACGGTCCCATTCTCCACGGACTCGTAGCCAGCCCGGCACATGCAGCGGCCGATGGGCACCAGCCACTCGCCGTCACCGTTGCAGTACAGCTTGATGGGCACGTCCACCTCCTCGGCGTTGGCAATGCACGTCCCCCTGGCTGCCACCAGCGAGGTGCTCTCTGCTCCCGACAGCGTTTCCTGGAAGACGGCCCCGTTCTGGATCACACGGGGACATTTGCGATAGAAGACACGGACGGCAATCAGGGACATGCAGCCCCCGTAGTCCTGGAAGGCCAGGTAGAAGCCATTCTTGGAGACGGGCCCGAAGCTGCGCACCTCGGTGTTGATCTTCATCACCCGTCCACCTAGGTCCACCTGCGAGAAGCTCTCGTCAGCAGCAATCGTGTCCACCTTCATCCAAGGATTCTCCATCCAGTTCGGAAAAGTCTTGGTGGCCGAGTCAAAGTCTGACTCGAAATAGTACAGGTTAAAAGTCTCCTTACAGGAGCCTGGCACGTTTGGGATGCTGCTGCAGTCCCGGACGGAGAATTTCATCTCCACGTGGATGCGGTGCGCTCCTCGCCGCCGGATGTACTTGGTCCGGAGCCAGTTGTTCTGGCTGGACTCAAAGACGTTGCACACCTGGTAGGTGCGGATGGTGTTCATGTTCTCGTCGTACCCGCTCACCTCTTCCCACTGCGGGAGGACACAGACAGTCAGGGGCTGCACTCAACAGATGCTCCCCACCCTCCTCATTCTTCCCATCCCTGCCACGTGCTGAGTAGGCTCTGCCAGCAGCAGCTGCCCCACTCTGTGCCCGCCCCACCCCATAAAGTGCCCAGCACCTCATTCCAGCACTGCCCTGCAGGTGCCCTGTACCTGCCTGGAAAGGCTCCACACTGTGGGAACAAAGTGGCCCTGACCAGCACTGTGCTCCATGCCTGGATTCAGGGTGAAGCCTCTCTGCTGCTGGTGGGACAGTGAGGCCACTGCTCTGCAGCAATGGTTTTAATTTTTTTAGCAGGGGCTGTGCCTCTGGCAAAGGAACACGGTGCCATTAGCACAGGGATTCCACCAGTGCCATCACAGACATGGCAGACAGCACCCGCTTCCCCACAAGCCATAAAACCTCCAGGCTGGCTGCAGCTGGTGCCTCTTCCCAGGGGCAGGACGGGAACACAGCCAGCCCCACCATGAACTCCCCTTTCCCAGAAAGGGAGATGCTGGGTAGGTCCCATGGGAGCCCTCCTTCCTGCCCCTTCCAGGGCCAAATGCTTCAGGATTTCTCCAGCAGGTGTGCTCAGGTCCCAGGCCCAGCTATCCTAAACTGGGTCTACGGGATGCAGACAAGCCTGCCAGCTGTGCCATGACAGCAGCATCCTCCTCAGCAAGGCAGCTCGGAGCTGATGGATTTCCCCACGGGAAGCTCTGCCAGCTCTGGAGGAAGCTCCACAGAATTACAGAGAATATCCCGAGCTAGAAGCGACCCATAAGGACCATCCAGTCACCCTCCTGGTCCTGCACAGAGACCCCAACAATCCCACCCTGTGCTTGAGAGCGTTGTCTAAGCACTCCTGGAGCTCTGGCAGCCTCGGGGCCGTGCCCATTCCTTGGGGAGCCTGGGCAGTGCCCAGCACCCTCTGGGGGAAGAACCTTTTCCTGATACCCAACATAAACCCCCCTGACACAGCTCCAGCCGTTCCCTTGGGTCTCCACAGAGCTCAGGGCTGTTATGACATCTCCTGGCCTTCTCCAGCTCTCTGTCCTTTTCCCAGGCTGTTTTATCCCCAATCCTCCAGCACTTGTTGTCTCCATCCTGTGCAGGGTGGGGACATTTCAGGGCGTGAGCTGCAGCCTGTAACCAGCCACTGCTCCTCTGAGGGGAGCACCAACAGGGAAAGGTCTCTGTGGAAGGAGAACCCTCAGCTCACAGAGCACCTCTCCCAGCCCAGCCCCTGCCGGAGTGCAGAGCATCTCCCTGCAGCCCCATCCCCATCCAGGGCTCCTGTGTGATGCTGGCAGCAGGGACCAGAGTCCTGCTGGCGTGTGACACAGCCCCAGCCAGCTGGAACTGCTCCTTCTGAACTTGTTCAGAAACCTGCTCAAGTGGAAGCTGAGCTGTTTCCCATGGACGTGACACCCCAAGCACAGCCCTGCCCTGGATGTGGGATCACAACAGCCAGGGCAGGGCAGCAGCACAGCCCGGATCCAGCACCATTCCCAGGACCAAATCCAGGGAAAATCCTGCAGGAGCAGAGCAGCCCCAGCCCCTTGGGTTGCAAACTGCCTCCCAAGGGCACGCAGGACTGGGGAGAGAGGCTTGGGAGATGGGAGACAGATTGCTCCTCGCACATCAAGGCTCACAGCCCAACAGAAGGCTGTCAGGGAAGATCCCCAACAGCTCCAACCACTTCGGATTGGCAGTGGTTGCAAATCTGCTGCCAGGGCTGGGGGACGAGAAGAGCATCCTCGCAAAACACAGCGGGAGCATTTGCTTTGTTTTCCAGAAATAAATTTGGTGCGCTAGTGGAAAATTGCAGGATCTCCCTGTTTTTCAGGGCACCGGGTGGGAGCGGAGCGAGGGAATCAAGGACAAGGCACTCAGAAGCCATTCCTTCCCCTGCCCTGCCTCTGACGTGGCTCTCCCTCACATGGACCACTCCAAACACCCACCCTGGCAGCCACCAAGACCCAGGACCCCCACCCACAGGGGAGGGTAAGGATATGAGCCCAGAGAGCTCAGCCTTGGTCGGGCAGGAGCAGCACATGATGGACTGAGGGTCTGCAGGGCTTGGGATGCACAGGAGATGCTGGAGGCAGGGCTTGGGGACACCTATGAATGGCACAAGAGCTTCAGAGCCAGACATAAAGCAACTGGTTGGGCTTTTGGGTCTCTGATAATCCCCAAAAAGAAGCACACACAGCAGCTTCTGCCTTCCAGGTGATGCTGGCTGCACCCAGCCTGGCCAGTCAGCTCTGGGTGGGAGGCACTGCCTTGTCCTGCCCATGGACATGGGGCCGTGAAGGCACCGCAGCATCGTCACCCGTGATGGGCACCTCCTGCCTGGGGGTGGAGATCACAGGTGATCCCACCAACCACTGGCACTGCACTGCTCTGTCCAGATGGGCATCTCCACCCTGATGGGGGATCTGGCAGCATCCTGGGGGCCAGGCTCAGGACCCCCAGCATCCTCCCACATTGCTGCAGCCAGCGGCTGCCTCCCGGCTTCCTTTTTCCCAGATGGGAGAGAAAGTCACCCCCGTGCACCAGCCCCTGCGCTTCCTCGCCGCTTAATTAGAAGCCTCTCCCTTTCTCCTGGCTCTCTAATTAACATGCCGGGAGCTCAAAAGAAGGCAGCAGCACAATAACCCGGGGAGACGGCTTCCAGCAGGCCCCGGCCTCATTACGGCCGGGCTGGGGAGCGGGAGCAGGGCGTGCTTTACATATGGAAACACCGCAAACAAGAAAGGCTGGGCCAGGAGAGAAAAAGACTTGACCTCTGCTCCCCCCCATTGTGTGCCCGTCATCCCCCTCGGCGGGCGCTGGCGGGGCTGGGGCAGCTCTGCCCTTTATCATGGTGATGGGCCCGGCCGGCAGCGCCCGCGCCCGGCGCGACACCGGGGCCACGCTGCCCTGGCTCGGTTTAATCTCCCCCAGACGAGGCTTTTCTTGGTTGTTTCTTTTCTTCTGCCAAGCCGGCTCAGCGCAGGGCCACGCTGTCAGCCCGGGGGTGAGGACCACGGAAACGTCTTCATCCAGCCCCTGTGAGGGTGGGTGGAAAGCAGGATGGAGCCTGAACTGCCACTGCCACGCATGGGCATGGGAGGCATCTCCAGGGTTTGGCCAGGCTGGATTGGGTCACCCAAGGGTGAGGGAGAAGGTCTGGGGGCATTGGGCGCTGGGGCTGCTGCCCACCACAGCCACAGGTGGACAAGATGCTCTGAATGACATTGATGGCCCACGTGGGACACAGAGGTGGCTCTGCTCTGGTTTCTCTCACGAGCAGAAGGGTGCAGAGATCACAGAATCACGGAATGTTCTGAGCTGGACAGGACCCACAGGGATTGAGTCCAACCCCTGGCCCTGCACAGACACCCCAATAATCCCACCCTGTGCCTCAGAGCGCTGTCCGAACGCTCCTGGAGCTCTGGCAGCCTCGGGGCCGTGCCCATTCCCTGGGGAGCCTGGGCAGTGCCCAGCACCCTCTGGGGGATGAACCTGGTGCGCTGACTTGCCCAAGCTCTTCTTTAAAGGAGCTTCTTCAGAGTGGTCTGGAGATGTGTCTCAGGGTACTCCTGGCCCTGGTAAAGCAGAGATAGTTATGCTGATCCAGGGATGCCTGGGATGCTGGACAGGCCTTTCAAGACCTGAGCCCAATGCCCTCACCCTGCTACAAGTGACAGGCAATGGAATAACCAGTGAGACACTGGGGACAACTGATGGTGGCCTTGGCACGTTGTTTCTTCCTCTCCTGGTTTTTAGATGGCTGCAGGCCAGCTCTGTGGAGAGTACGATTCCTCTGGCACCACACTGGTTTGACTCTGGGGGGTGGAAATTACATCCCTCCAACACTTGGGGTATTTTTTGGAGCATCATCTCCTAGAAAACTGCTGGAAACCTCAACTGTCACCTTCTTTTGTGCTCTTCCCACATGGCCAGGGCACTTCAGTGCCTGATTTCTGCTGGGCCAAGCCTGCCACATCCACGTGCAGCAGAGCCCCCAGAGCAGCTCCAGGTCCCCCCAAGGTGATGCCTTACCCCTGAGGGAGGATGCACCGTCCAGCCCAGCTCTGCTGTCGCCGTTGTGGAGTCCATCAGAGTCTCTGTGGAGGGAAGGTGAGACAAGGAGTCACTGGATGCTGATAAAGGACTGAAGATGGAGACAGGGAAAAAGGTGGGGCGGAGCCAGCCCAGGGCTGCAGGGCTGGAGCCCATCTCAGTGTGAGCCTGCTGGCCACATCTCAGCTGGGGGGAGTCAGGCACTGCTCCCTCCACCCAACTGCTCCCTGGCCCCCAGGCAGAATCACGGAATCACAGAATGTTAAGGTCAGAAATCACCTCCAAGATCACCCAGTGCAACCCTCAGCCCAGCACCAAAACCGTGCTCATCATTAAACCACGTCCACAAGCGCCACATCCACACATTTACTGATCCCCTCCAGGGATGGTGATTCCACCACTGCCCTGGTCCAGTGCCTGACCACCCTTTGCACAAAGGATTTTCCCCAAATATCCACTCTGAACCTCCCCTGGCCCAGCCTGAGGCCGTTCCCTCTCCTCCTGTCCCTGTGCCCTGGGAGCAGAGCCCGACCCCCCCGGCTGCCCCCTCCTGTCAGGGAGTTGTGCAGAGCCAGAAGGGCCCCCTGAGCCTCCTCTGCTCCAGGCTGAGCCCCTTTCCCAGCTCCCTCAGCCACTCCTGGTGCTTCAGCCCCTTCCCAGCTCCATTCCCTTCTAGAGAAATGCTCCAGCCCCTCAATGTCTCTGTTTCCGTGAGGGGCCCAAAACTGACTCCAGGATTTGAGCTGGGACCCCGAGGTGCCCAGCACAGGCAATGTCTCCTGCTATGAATGGGGACTCTCCCATCTACCAGCCCAGCTGGATTTTCTTCCTCTGAATCCCAAATCCAGGTACCCCCAGCTCAGAGCAATTCTACCCCTGCAGATGAGGAGCAGCCTGAGCAGGGATTCTCCATCACCTTCCAGCTTCCTTTGCTAAAAGCAGGATGTTTTTCTCTCAGCTCTTTGCACAGTAGGGAGAATCCTCAGAGATGCAGTAGGATGTGGGCAGGAACAGCACTTCTAGGACTTACAGGTAATAAAAAATTAAACCCACTGTTAAAAGCTGGTTTTCCAGATGATTTGGGTTGAAATAGCTCAGGTGGTGCTACCACTGACCAGCACAAACAAGTCCTCCTGAACCACACGAAGCCTCCTCACCCTTTCTGCAGCTCCTCACACTCCCAGCACTGGAATTCTTTCCATCCCAAACAGCTCTAGGTTGGTTTAACTCCACTGATGGCACAAGGAGGGGCGCTCAGGTGATGGTACCCCAATATCTGGGCCAACGTGAGGTGGATGTGCCAGCCAGCTCCAGCAGAAATAAACGGGACAGACACTTGGAATCATGAAATTATTACGATTTGAAGAGCCATCTGAGGCCGTTGAGTCAGATCATTCCTGCAGCACTGCCGTGTTCAGCACTAAACCAGGTCTCCAAGCACCTACACGCTTCTTTAACACTTCCCAGCGAGTGCTCAAAAATGTTTTTTTGGGCATTTCCATGAGTGGTTTCCACAGCCTGGGGAACTCTGTCCTCCAGATATGCAGCTCATTGCAATACAGGGATTTTTCTGCACCACACCCAAGGCTGACAGTTTAAGAAAATCGGACAATATTCCAGAGTTCAGGAAATGCAGTTTAGGATATGCAGTTTAGAAATTCTGCCCAAAGGCCTCAGCACACTGAGGCTGGACATGAGGAGGGAGTGGGAGGACAGACTGCACAGGACAGTGATTCTGTGCTGAGCCCAGGGTGATGCCCAGAGAGGAAATTCCGTCCCTCTGCTCTGCAGGGAGAATGGGAATGTGCCCCTGATTTCAGCACATGCCCTGGGGATGCCAACTGCGCTTGCAGGGATGCTGGGAAGTGTCCGTCCCACACACACTGAGAGTCCCAGAATGGTTTGGGTTGGGAGGGACCTTCAAGACAATCCAATGCCACCCCTGCCATGGCCAGGGATCCCTTCCACTGCCCAGGGTGCTCCAAGCCCTGTCCAACCTGGCCTTGGGGCAGTCCCAGGATGGGAATGGGGAGTTTCTGGATGTAACCCTGTCCTGCTGTCCTCCCCACCAGAACACCAAGCACTCCGCCATGAACCCCCCAAGAGCATCTCCACCTTCTCCATTCTCACTCCACTGAACAGAAACAAAGGAAGAAAAGCTCAGCCTTGGGCAGACCCATCACAGACTTGGATGCAGAGGTGACAACTGCTCAGTCACCTCCTCTTCCCCGCTGGCACCCCAAGAAGTGCCTCGGCAGCACTGTGCTCCCTGCACCTACCCCTGGCAATAAATCCTCCTCAGACTGTGGCTTGTTCATTACTCCTGGTTCGAGCCAGCGGTTTCCAGTTCACAGGAAACCAGGATTTCGAAATTTGGTTTTACTCCAAGAGCAAAAAGCAAAAAATCGTTCTTTTCGATTTTTTTTCCCGCTAGGAAGAGTTCTGGAAAACAGTTAATCCCGAAATGTTGTGGGTCAGGTTTACGAAATTTCTTTTTAAACGGAATATTTGTTTACAGAGGGCAATAATAGTATTTATTCTATCAGAGGATCTGACTTTTTCATTAAAACACCAGCGGCGTTTGATCTGAAAGGAAAACAACATTTTTCACCCAGTGCTAGCATGAAGCTTTAAAAACCCCCTGAATTTGTTACTTTATCTTAACTATCAATGACAGTGGTGCATAGTAAGTACATTAATAGCAGTGACTAAAATGGAAAAGAAGATATACTCCAAGCCATTACAAATAATTCCCCAAATAAAGTTCATATTTTGAAGCATTTTGCATTTTTAAAAGCCTTTTATTTAATGAAAACTCGGTGCAATGGAAATGTGCTTGGCACACCGCTGCCCCTCACCCTCAGCCGAAGGATCCCCTTGGAGCTCTGCATCCACCCTGGCTGGCCCAGGCACAAGGAGGAGAAGAAATTTGCAGGTTTTAAGCAAGTTTTTCCAATGGCAAATTATCTTCCCATAAAAAACACCAGATATTCCATTAATTTTAGTCTGGATTTACACCGCTCGGCTGCCAGCTCCTGGATTTCCTTTTCCTTCTACAAAGACTCGGCAGTCCAAAAAAACCTTTCCCTCTCGTGGTGCTCACGGGTGGCAAATGATCCATCTCCAAGACAGCTAAATTAGCTCAGCTTCCTTCTTCTTCCTCCTTGAACCAGGTTTGGGGCTCCTGTTTGTCACCCTCCATCGTGCAGGGCTGTAGTCCCCATGGCACACAGCTGTGACACCCCAATGTGCCCCTTTTGGGGACAGTTTTTGCAGCAAGTTGTTGCCTGGGCTGAAGTTCTTTTGGAGATGGAGTTACATGGAGCAGAAGGTGCCTGAGTCACAGAAAATTGGGAATAACTGGGAATCACAGTGACCCTGCAGGGTAAGCACAAGTGATGTGAATCAGAATTGTAAAAACCACAGGATGGTTTGGGTCTGAGGGACCTTAAAGTTCATCCAGTTCTACCCTGTCACGGGCAGGGACACCTTCCACTGTCCCAGGGAGCTCCAAGCCCCGTCCAACCTGGAATTACAGAATCTCAGAATAGGCTGAGCTGGAAAGGACCCACAAGGATCATTACATTCAACTCCTGGCCCTGCACAGGCACCCCAACAATCCCCGCCTGTGCCTGCGAGCGGTGTCCAAACGCTCCTGGAGCTCACACAGGCTCGTGACCGCTGCCCTGGGGAGCCTGGTCAGTGCCCAAAAACCTTTCTGGGTGAAAAACCATTCAATAATATCCAACCTAAACCTCCTCTGGCTCAGCTCCAGCCATTTCCTCGAGTCCTGTTACTGTCACTGTCACCAGAGTGCTGAGATTGGTGCCTGCCCCTCTGCTGCCCTTCAGGAGGATGGTGAAGAGCACAGTGAGATCTCCTTCCAGTCTCCTCCAGGCTGAACAGACCAAGTGACCTCAGCCACTCCTCACAGGGCTTCCCCTCCAGACCTTCCCCATCCTCACGGCCTCCTCTGGATGCTCTCCAATGCCTTAATGTCTTTTTAATGTTGTGCTGCTCAAACACCTCCGTGACTCGAGGTGAGGCCGCCCCAGCCCAGAGCAGAGCGGGACAATCCCCATCTTCCCTGGCTGGTGATGCTGGGCCTGATATCCCCCAGGACATGGGTGGCCCTCGTGGCTGCCAGGGCACTGCTGGCTCATGTCCAACTGGCCACTGAGCAGGACCCCAGGTCCCTTCCTGCAGCTGCTCCCCAGCATCTCATTCCCCAGTCACATCCAGAGCTGCCCCATCCAGCACTTTCCCTTGCTGAGCTTCACACGGTTGGTGACGTCCCAGAACTCTGTTGAAATCTCTCTGCGAGGTCTCTCTGCCTCTGAGGAGCCAACATCTCCTCCCAGTTTTGTATCTCCTGCCCACTTGCCTCATATTCCTTCCAGTCCTGCGCCCAACTCACTGGATGCTGAAGAGCACAGGGCAATGACGAAGCCCTGCAGTGACAGCTCACCAAGCTGATGTCACCCCAGCCACCGTCACCCTTTGTGCCTGACCTGTGAGCCAATTTCTCACCCATCACCTGTGTTCATCCAGCTGGGGGCTGGATGGTTTTTCCAGAAGGATCCTGTGAGACAGTAGCAAAAGCTTTGCTGAAATCAAAAAAAGATTCCATCTCCTGGCCTCCGTTGATCACCCAGGTGGGTTTACCCTGTCACAGGAGGAAATCAGGTTTGATGAGCAGGACTTTTCCTCAAGAAGCCGTGCTGGCTGTGACCAGTGACTGCGTTGTCCTCCAGGTGTTTTTCCATATTTCTCAGCTCTCCATGATTTCACCAGGCAAGGAAGTGACCCTGACAGGCGTGTGGTTTCCAGGGTTCTCCTTCTTGCCTTCCTTGAAAATTAAGACAACGTTCGCTGACTTCCAGTCAGCTGGGACCTCCCTGGAATCCCAAGACTGCTCAAAAAACACCAAGAGAGGCTTTGCAATGACATCAGCAGCTCTTTGAGGATGAATCAGAATCCCAGAGCGGTTTGGTTTGAAAGGAACCTTAAAGCTCATCTCTTTCCACCCCCTGCCACAGGCAGGGACACCTTCCGCTGTCCCAGGGTGCTCCAAGCCCTGTCCAACCTGGCCTTGGACACTGCCAGGGATCCAGGGGAGTCTGGGTAACCTGTGCCAGATGCTCATGGAGTGACAAGCCAGTCCAGGCCCTGGGACATCACTGGGACAAAGTTCTGCCACAGGTGCAGGCTCCACATGAGGTGTGGAGAGCCCCAAGGCACAGGAACCCATCATCCTCCTCAGGCAGCTCCTCCAGCTGCAGTTCCCACAGGGCAGCCCTCTGTCCCTGCCACCTCTGTCCCCACGGTGACCCTGAGTGGGCTGTCACAGCCACATCTCCCCCAGCAGCTCCCCTGGTCCTGCCTGGGGCTGCCCCACGCTCGTACAAGCACCCAACAGGACCGGCTCCTGTGCTGGGGATGAAAAACACAGACAATTCCTGGATGGGCAGCCCCAAGCCCAACTGTTAACACCTTGACAGCCACCTTGGTGACTTCACTCGCTGTCACAGCCGCTCTCACGGTGCCATCCTGCTGGCCTGGCACTACCAGATACCAGGGTGAGGGGCTGATGCCCCGCCAGCCCCGTAAAGACCCCCATGGCACCCAGGACATGGAGTGAAGCCATGTGGGAGTGGCAGGGGTGGCAGCCTGGCCCCCGGCCCGCCTCTGGTGGCTGCAATAACCGCAGCTCAGCGCCGAGCTCCCTCCACAGCAGCGTCCTCTCAGTGTTGTTGTTTCTGCTCTCCCCTCCTGCGTGTTTATCTGTGGCTCCACACGCTGCTCACGGCATCATAAATAAATCTGCAGCTGCTCTGAACCAGCAGACGCGACTCTGGCCCGCTTCCCGCCCGGAATCGCGCTGCTCCCGCGGGACACTCGGCCATCAGTGCCCGTCCTTTCCACTCTGAGGGTGTTTTCTCTGAGCAGCACTGGGGCCTGTCCCGCTACTGCTGCCTGCTCTGAGGACACGCCATGGCTCTGGAGGGACACCTGGCATCTCCAGTCACATCATCACCACCACCCCAATGCCCCCAGATGCTCAAAGCCACTCTGAACCAGTGTCATCTGCTGTGACAATGACACGGGTGGGGGTTCCTGGGCTTCCACGTGCTTTTCCAGCTGCTGAGCCACAGGTGAGATGAGTGTGGGGTTCTCAGCTGCACCAGCCTTCCCCATCTGGCCAGGTCGGGACTGAGAGTGGTGGACAGAGCTGGGAGGGGAGGACAAGGCTGGGATCATGCTGGGTGCTGGTGGTGGCAGGACACCAGCACGGGCTGCCCAGGAGTGGGGACAGAGAGTGGCAAAACCAAGGGACAGTGGCGGAGGCTGGGGGTGAAAGGGATTAACAGAGGAGCTGTGCACATTGCAGACACACTTCTCTCCGTCCGGAAAAATAACTTCCATGGAGTTTTGCCAATTCAGACCAATTCAGAGCATCTGGACCTGAGTTTCTCAGAAGTCCTGGCAAATCCTTCACATTCACAGGCTCCGAGCTCATCCAGATAAAGAAACAGCTGGACAAATAAATAGCCCCACAGATAGCTGGAGCCTCCACCCTCATTTTTCCACCCACAACTTTTTCCCTTCCCCTTTCGCTCCTCATGCCAGCTCCTCTCTCAGGGTAGGACACTTGCCAGGATTTTAATCCTGGTCCAATATTATCAACACAGGGAGCAAGCTTCTTGTGGACCCACAACCACATCAGCTGTGGCCAGTGCTGGGTGTGCAAAGCAGGCAAGAAACTTCCAGCCCGCTCTGATGGGTTGGGAGCAGTGTCATCCTAAGGCCGAGACAGCAGGAGATCTTTCCTTGTCACCACGTCCCTTACGTGACCTGGAAGCCCACCTAAAACACCTCATCAGCTCCAGGCTGGAGGGACACTCGGTGTCAGAGCCCAGCCAGGTGGAGCAAGACCAGGATCCGCACTGGGGACGCCACAGGTCGGGATGAACTCCTCCATGCTCCTGGAACCACGTTCCCATCCTGGCCTCAGGCACAGCCACCACATCCCGGGGCAGGGGGCTGGCTAATGAGAAACCCATCTGTCCCCACCCGAGGAGCCCTTGCCGCAGATCTCTTTACCCTTCCCCAAGTTGAAAGGCCCCTCTCTGCCTCCTGTGCTTTACTGGAGCCTGATTATGATATTTTTGCCAGCACGAGCTGAGAGGGGCTGAGCAAACCCAGTGGCCCTTCCCTGCAGCCCCGAGCTTTGCTTTGCCTGGCCGGGGGCCAGCGGAACAAGCTGAAACCCAATCCCCCCCCGGCCGAGGCGCTGGCGCGGGAACAGCTCGCTGCATTGTGAGCCGGCGGCCACGGGATACTCGGGATACTTCACTCAGGGATCCACTTAAACTCCAAGAGGGAGGGTGATTGATAGGGAGAGAAAAGAGGCGGTTGACTGAGCTGGGATGGGGACCCGGGCACACCCTGCTCCCAGACCCCAAAGGCCACCCCGAGGTCAGCCCCAGCGGGTCATGCTGGTGGTCCCAGCGCTGAGGTACCTGGTCATTCCATGTCTTTCCATGAAAAATGAGGTCCAACCAGACTCTGAGACCTAAGAATGAGGATGATGTCCATCATCTCCATCATAGAGAGCGCCTCTGACCTGCCAAGCAGGATCTGGGCTGATGGACCATGGAGCAGGAACACCCCAGAGACACCACACAGCACTACAGGGGAAAGATGTTCCCACCTTGGGGGAGTCAGGAAGACTTCCTGGTTCCTCAGCTCCCCAGGACGTCAGTCAAGGCTCCTGCAAGCCCTGTGAGGTAGGAGCCAGCCATGGAGCCAGCAGAGGAGAAGGGGATGGGAGCTCGTGGGGCTCAGCAGAACCTGCTGGGTCACCCTCACCCAGCTACTGGGTGGTGCTCAGCTGCTTGTGACACTCGGGGTCAAACAAGGGGATGGCCTCAATGCCCTGCCCTGGGCACAGCATTTCAGTAATCCCAGGTGAAACTCCCCCTGCATTTCCATGAGGGAAATGCCATGGGTTGGGCTGTGCCTTCCCATTCCCAAGGTGACCTCAGGGAATATGGGATGCAGCAGGGAGCCTGGAGGCTGCAGAGCATCACTGGGTGAGGAGCACACGCTTGGTTCTTAGACCGTCCCTTTCCTCGTTAACCCCTGCCCATCATGTGATGTGAAGAGCAAGGAGGGAACCAGGAGGGGTGACACAAGCCCAGGGCACGGCTCTGTGGCCAGCTCTGTCCCTCCTCCCCTTGGGGCCACCCCCGCATGCAGTGGGGACTGTGAGCAGATCCAGTGCCATCTCCCAGCACTACTGGCACTAAATGAGGTTTTGTCACCCTGCTTGGTGGCATGGGCTGCAAGCAACTCGTCCCCAGCAGGCTCCAGAGCCCTGCTCAGAATCCCAACTGAGCTATCCTTAATGGGCTTCAGTTTTAATTTGCTTTTATTGGAGAACACAGATGGTGACCCCCCTGTCTCCCTGGCCTGAGCATACACAGGGTAATAACATTTACAGGGAAAGATGTTATCTCCAAGCACCCCGAGCTGCAGCAAAAGCCCCATTGCCCTGCAGTGACACACAGCTGTGCCCCCCAGCCCTGCCCGGGCCACCCAGAGCCACCGGGGGGGGAGGCAGGGCCAGGAGCCAGCGAGGGAGAATTCAGGAGTAGGATGAGTCCCTGGTGCAGGCAAACCCCTCAGTGTGACCTGAGTAACTGCCTCAGTCACCGGGTCCCTGCAGAGCAGCAGGGGCACTGCCCGGAGCAGAGGGATGCCCAAAGCTGCTGCCAGCACTGCTGTCCCCCTGATGGTTTTTTGTCTTTTCTCTTTATACCCTTTTTATCCATTTTTATCCCCTTGCCCTTTCCTTGGACCCTTCACAAACACTCCCTGTCCCTCAGCCCTACATGTGGAGAACCCTTGGAGGCTGAGATTGAGCTCAGCTTGGGGCTTCTCTGAGGGGAGCAGACCAAACATCCCGAGTGTCTCCAAAGCAGAGGCTCCAGCCTTGCCCGGAGCCTCCTCTCTGCAACAGGTTTGTTCAGCTGGGCTGGAGTCTCCCTTGGGGGGTCATTAGAATGGGGGACAGTTCCCTCATTGGTTCAGTTCCTGATTGGGGATTTGAGGTCGATCTGCTCATTGCTGAGCTCCATCCAATTGGATCCGCGTTGGACCCAGGGGTGCTGCTCGGCTGTTCCCACCTGGGCCGAGTTGTGCCCCTGGGATCCCATTAACCCAAGGGAATGCCCTATGCCCTGCGCTGCTGGGGCTGCCTCGGGTTTGTACCAGCCCTTATGGCATCACCCTCACCCAGAGCCAGCCCCAGCCTGTGGCCCATGCAGCTGCTCCGAGTGTCCCTGATTCCAGCCACGCCCTGCAAGAAGTGCATAGCAGAGCTCAGGGTGGCTGTGGGGAGGTGACGGCAGCACAGGGACAGGCAGGGACAGGCAGGGACAGGCACCAGGCTGCACTGCACCAGGAATCCAGGATTAGGGTCCCCCAGCAAACAAGAAGCACCAAACAGCTCTGGGCTTGTGCCACATTAACCTGGGCACACAAACACCTGCGCCTGTGGATGCTCCTGCTCCTCTGGCACTGCTGGTGCCGTGCAGAGCCATTCCCTCAGCCGAGCACGGGGTGAGCAAGGACGCCCTCCATCACACACGTCGGCTCCGTGGATCTGCCTGACATCCCTGCCTCTGCCTTTGTTACTGACAAGCTGGAAATGTCCTTCTGGTCGGCAGTTCCAAGCAGGAACGGCTTGGGAGCAACTGCTGCTTTGTTTTTGGGAGGGATCCTCTGGGCAGCAAGGGGCTTCAAGCTCCTGGCCAGAAGAAGCTTCTCCCCAGGACAGATGCAGGAAAGCCCAAAACCCCTTCAAGGAGCTTGCTTTCCCTCCAGCCCCTGTCATGGCCAAAGCATCTCCCCACTGCCACCCTTTTCTATCTCCAGGGACTCACCAGGAACTCAAATCCTGCATCCCCTCCAGCCCCAGCGTGGCAGATAAAGCCCCAGAGGAGCCAGCAGCTGCAGGTGGTGGGAATTTTTAGTGAGAGGCAAACATTTCTTTCCTTGGAAAAACCCCATCTTCACCACCTCACCACAGAAAGGGCTTCCCTGCTCCCCTCTTACACTCTCAGTCACCCTCAGAGGCAGTGGATTGAACTGAGGGATGCTCTGCTGGTGGGTGTCACCATGCTCCTGCTCGGGCAAGGGATGTGTTGCATCCCTTCCTCCCTCCCTCTCTCCCATCCTCCCATCCCAGTGTTGCCCACTAAGCTGCTGGGGAAAAGCACCCCTGGAGCAGGCAGGAGATGGGCTCTGGGACCACCAGGAGAGAGAAGCCCCTCTGCCATCACCCACAGGGGCTGCAGCAAGGAGCTGGGGGATCAGGGAGTGGGGAATACCCACTCTGGGCTGCACCCACAGCTCTGCAGGCTGGCCTGGAGCAGGTGGCAGCAGCTCATGAAGCAGCTTTGTGGCTCTTGGAGCTGGAGGAGAGAACCACCGGGGTCCAGGATGGGGTCCTGGAGAGCCCAGGGCTTGTGGAGCCTGATTTCCTTCCCAGAACAAGGGATGTGGGGAGCGGCAGAGCAAAGCTCGCCCGAGAGCGCAGGGTGAACGCTCGCACAGGTACAGACAGCCCTAATCCGCTTCCACGGCTGCGGGAAGGGATTTTTGCATGCATCAAAAAAGAAACACACCCGGAGGTGCAAGAAGGGCAATTTCCACAAGTTGAAAGGGATTATTAGCAAAAATTGATCGGGGGGGGGAAATGTAAACAAAAACAATGAAGAGTAATTACGGCTTATGGCGGCTTTGCCAAAATCTCATAAATCTGCGATCATAAAAGAAGGCGTCTTGAGTTCAAAATTATCTTGGCGTGGCATAAAAGGAAAAAATTGCAGTAAAAATAAACATATTGTATAAATTAAACCCAGGGGAAGTTGGCAGCGGCGGATTAGCAGCTCTGAGAAGCAGACAGTCGCGAAAGGATGTATCAATGAAAAGATCAACTGCCAGGAGACAAAGGAGGGAAAATCAGGAAATTTTAAATACACCAAATGCAAACACAACCGGAGCTGTTGAAAGGTGAGTCCGGGGGGATGCTGAAGTGTGGAGGCAGCAAACACAGACACCCCAACCTGAACAAGGGCAGAACCAGGAGGGATGAGCAGCCGTGGCAGTTCCAGGGACCTCTTCGGGCACAGGAGATGCCCAGAGACACAGACACACCTGGGACCCCTGGCTGGCAGCATCCCCCTGTCCCGGGCTCACCCTACGCCATGCAGGAGGTGGTGGGCTCAGGACAGCAATTCTGCAATTCTAAAGTTCTTTCGTGATGGCAACATCAGCCCCAAGACATCCATCTGCTCTCCAGCAGCAGTGTGGTGTGGTCAGCAGAGCCCCGCAGACCCCTGGGGCAAGGACAGCCCAGCTCCCCTCTCCTCTTTCAACACTTTGTGCTGAGCACCGAGCAGGGACAGGGCGCTCCAAGAACGGGGAATGGTTTTGTAGCATCCCACAGGACGGGGGGAAAGGAGCTCAGGGGTCTTGGTTCAACCCCATCCCCACCACGATACTGGGAGAGCTCTGGGATGAAGCCCCAGTGCCCCAAGGATTTGCTGCCAAAGGATGGGGACACATCCAGCTGCTCAGCAAACCCCTCCTGAACCAGGAGGATCCCAAAGCACCGGGTGCTGCATGCGGAAAGGCTGTGGTGGCTTGACAAGCACTGCTGCAGAATCCATCCTGGCCCCCCAAAATCACCACACCCTGGGAGGAGAAACAGCCTGACAGCTCTGTGAGAGCCCCAGCAGCCACACAGACAACTCAAACAACACACACGGGCAGGAGTCAGACCAGAGAGATGACCAGGGTGTTAGCCAGGATATGGGACAGCAGAACGAGCAGCAGGATCCAGTGCTGAGAGGCAAAATCCAGGTGGTTCCCACCCTCCAGGCTGAACTGGAACCTTCCTGTTCTGTTCTGCATCTCAAATACTTTGTGGAGGAGCAGCAATGGTCTCCACACCCCGAGCAGGCTCTGAGGATAAAGCAGCAGAGGCATCAGATGCAGCCATGCACCTGTGGCTCCTCTGCATCCCTCAGCATGGCTGGGGCCACCCCCGGCAGCACAGACACAGGACAGCGAGGACAGGCCACCAGGAGTGTCCTATGGGCAGGAGCCAAGGGGCGGAAGGACAGACCAGGGCCGCTGTGCAAGGTGCCTCTGTCATTCCTCAGGGGAGCAGGTCCCTCTTTCCCTGCCCTTTCTCACTGTGGGTAAAAGGAGAAGAGATTGTTCTTCTCCAGAGGCTGCAGTGGGACTGAGGCAGGGAGCCCTCAGCCCTGGGACAGACAGGCTGGGGCATCAGTGAACACAGAGCACCCTGTCCCCCTGTCACCATCAGCACCACTGGGGCCTGCCAGCACGGGACTCTGAGGTGACACCACAGGAGCTGGCCCTGCCTGTGCCCCGAGACACACCCAGCACCTGCAGCTCCTGCTGGGACAACGTGTCCGTGAGCCAGGCTGTGTCTGCACCTTCCCCCTGGCACGCCAAACCCCCGGAACTCTTGGCATGGATGCATCTTGGGGACTCTGGAAGGATCCTCCAGTTGCACCCCTGCTCCCTCCCCACTCTGCCAAGATCCCTGCACCTTCTGAGGATGCAAAGGATTCACAGACAGCCTCCAACAGCTTTGCAGGATTTAGGGTTTGCTGCCTGAGCCTCGTAAAAGTACCACACTTCCAAAATTTAGAATTTAGTTTACAGGGTGACCGAGGCATTACCTGACATCAGCCTTGACACAGGAAATCAGGCGAAAAGTGCTGCGCAGTGAATGCCCCATCCCCCAAATTCCCTACTCAGCATGAAGCAGCCTTTATAAATCAATGTCTGCAGGAGGAAAACACGTGAGGGAGCAGCAAGTTCATCCTCCCCTCGCTGCTGCACTCCCAGTGATCCCCGAACCGCACAGGTGTGATGGGAAGGGATCTCTCCGGGGCTGACACCCCATCCACTGCTCAGGGAGAGACTGTGACCCCTGGGATGTGCTGGAGCAGTCAGGGATGTACCCAAATCTCAGGGAGCGCTAAAAGGAGAGGACACTGCTCTTCTCCCATTTCCCAGCACCACACTCAGTCCTCTGGAACCTCAGCACCCCTCTCTCCTCCCGTGATTCCAGGAGCCCCCGGATGCATCCCCCAGGTCCTGCTGCTGCTGCTGCACAAGGGCCTGAGCCAGCCACGGGAGCCCCCAGCCCCCTGCACTGCTGCCAGGGATGCTGGAGCACCAGGATGCACAGGGAATCTGTGGCAGGAACACGTGTAGCTGGGGCTGAGTGGCCACCTTGATGCCCTCAAGAGCAGGCAGAGCAGGAGATTGCACTCAGCCCCCTGTGTGGGCATCGCTGGCACCACAGCACATCTCAAAAACGTTGATGAGCCACCAGTGCCAAGGAGAGCCCAGGAGCTGCGGTGTCACCAGCGCAGATGTGACCCTCTGGTTACCTGTCCCCAGGGCAGGGTGTGACAAGGTGGGCACAGCCCGGGGCTGCCAATGCTGCCAGGCTGACAGGAGGTGCCTCTCACCATAACACACCCCAAACGCACAGGGCAAGGCTCCCCAAACCCCATGTGCTCGGCAGGCAGAGAACGGGGTACCGGCCAGTCCCAGTCCTGCCGGGAGGGTGATTTAATTAAATATTGGGAAGGAATTGTTCCCTGTGAGGGTGGAGAGGCCCTGGCACAGGGTGCCCAGAGAAGCTGTGGCTGCCCCTGGATCCCTGGCAGTGCCCAAGGCCAGGCTGGACGGGGCTTGGAGCAGCCTGGGACAGGGAAAGGTGTCCCTGCCGTGGCAGGGATGGCACTGGATGGGCTTTAAGGTCCCTTCCAACCCAAACCATTCTGGGACCCTGTGTCTGCACCCCCTGGCACTGCAGCAGCCTGGGCAGTGGAAAACACGTCCATGGGATGAAAAACCCCTCCTTGATCCACGAGCAGCACCCCTCCCTGCCGCAGGGGATGCAGCCCTCCTCCATGGCTCCTGATTCATCCTGCCTGGAGAACAGAGGCGCCAGGGCCGCTGGGATGCTCGGGGCTGCCGGCCCCATCCACCCGCTCACGCTGCCCGGGATTTATGGATGGATAAAAATCCCCTGGCCCAGCCTTTGTTTACTCTGCTCAGAGAAAATAATTAACTCCTAACGTAGTTCTGATGTCCCTTCCCACGGCAAGGGAGTGCAATGAGATGAGCTTTAATGTTCCATCCAACCCAAACCATTCTGGGACCCTCTGATTCGAGAAACTCGGTGGAACCTTAAAGCTGTCCCACTCCAGGCATGGCACACGTTATGATATTGTCTGTGTCACAACGTGGCAGTGCCCAGCCGCAGCTCCACACACCCACTGTCCCCACTCCAATGTCCCCAGGCTGGGAGTGATCCCAGGGATAGAGCAAAGCCCTGCACCCGGGAGCCTGGGAAAGAAGCCACGGAGTGATGGGAGAGGCGGGGGGCAGGGGGAGCATCCCTGCAGGAGTCAGCTGGGATGGCTGTGCAGAGCCAGCTGGCTTCCAGCACCGAGCAGCTGGGAGGGTGTGAACCAAAACCATGGTGCCTTTCACCCCTGGTAGCTTTTTTACCTGTGGATATCATGGATTTGCTCAAGGTCGCTCTTGTGACAAAGCTCCCAAAACAAGATGTCGCATCACAGAGACACAGGTGACAGGAAGGGACTCCCAAAGAGCTCCGCCACCACCAACCAGGCGGGGATTGTGAGGTGGCACCTGGGATGGAGCCGAGCAGGTGGTGCTCGGCAGCAGAGCCCTCCCCAGCATTCCCTCCAGGGATGGCACCAGGCTGGCAAATTCCCACTCGGCGCTGAGGAAAGCACTTGCTTGGGCCAGCCCCCCAAAAAACCAAGATGTTTCTGCTCCCTGCACAGCAGAGAAACATCAGAGCCTGGGAAACACCACCCTGAGCACCCCCAAACATGAACCAAACAGCACCACCCGCTCTGTGCTGCAGGGGAGGGGCAGGGGAGCCACCAGGCGCTGACCCCGCCAGGAAGGGGCAGAAGTCCCAAATCCCTGTGGCCAGGAGCTGCTGGCAGCAGGGCCGCCTGTCCCGGCTGTAAGGACGGAGGAACAAAGGCCAGTCCTGGCTCTATCGATCCCGAGGTCAGACGGGTGAGGGGGGAACATCTGCTCTGAGCCTGCCCGAGGATTTCCCTGGGGTTATTCAGGCCAGGGTGAATTTTCAGAAGGAAAATGTTAAAACTCCCAGCATGGAAAGCCCCAGCCCCAGTTTGTGCCTGTGGGGAGGCACCAGGAGCAGCACAGGGTGAGCGTGAGTTATTCCGCAGCGGTTGGAAGATGCCAGAAGGATAACCCAGATCAGCAGCTGGTGTCCAGGTACCTCCAGCCTTCCACCTGAAGTGTCCAAGGCCAGGTTGGACAGGGCTTGGAGCAAACGCTGGGAGGTGTCCCTGCCCATGACAGGGGGTGGCACCCAGGCTGCCTGGCCAGAATGTGCCCGGGGTGGCTGGAGATGGAGGAGCATCAGCCAGAGGGAAGAGCCCCGGGGGCCAGAACCAGTTTATGAAAAATCAAACACCTCTGATCTACAGATTCGAGCAGTAGCGAATGGACTCCACCCCTGGGTGATCTGCTGTACAGTTAATTAGACAGGTTATTAAAAATACGCTCCTCTACCAGGCTGAATTAGCCCAGCTTCCAAGCCACAGAGTCCTGCCCTGTCTAATTAAACAGACCTTCCCCATTAACAATCCTTCCTCCAGGCCCTACCAGCAGACAAGGCAGCAGACACTCCTCAGTCTCCTGAACAAGGCCAACAACGGGCAGCATTCCACACCTTGAGTCACGACCATTAAACTGGTTTATTTCCATTTTGATTCTCCTTCGGCTGCGGACACCAGAAACGGATCCAGAGGCCCCCAGGCCTCAGGATCACAAGGACAGGACATGCATGTATGTCACCAATCAAGGACCTGATCAGCTCTTTCTCTCCAGGACTATCCCATGTCCAAGGTGTTTTCAGAGCCAGAGATGTCCTGGTTGTCCTCGTTACTCCCAGATTCAGCATGGCCATCCTGAGACCCACTTCTGCTCCCTGACGTGCCGAGTTCTCCCAGGTGTAACCAACCCATCCGCTCCAGCCTTCACTGCTCTCCCAGCACTGCTACCTGCTGCAGATGGGAATCTCCCACGTGGAGTGTTTTCCTCTGAGCAGCCAATTTGAAGCCCCTCCAGTGCCCACCTGTAACTCCATCTCTTGCTGGAGCGCTGTGGGAACCCCTCCTCACTCCCAGCGCTGCGGAATTGCACATGAGAGGTGTGAACCCCCTGCCTGCCTCTGCACCAGCGCTGGGGGTCACTCATCCCTTCCCTGGTTTGAAAGCACCAGGTGCTGCCCATGGGCTTTTCTCCAGCCCTGTGGATCCCACATCTCCACGGAATCCCCACCCTCACGGCCAACCTGAGCTGCAGCTGCATCCTCAGGGCAGCTCTGCATCCCTTGGTGATGCAGAACCTGTCCTGCTGCTACCCTGTCCCCCCAAACCCCACATCTGAACCTGAGGGAATGGCTGGGGCTGTGTCAGGGGGGTTTAGGTTGGATTTCAGGAAGAATTTCTTCCCCCAGAGGGTGCTGGGCACTGCCCAGGCTCCCCAGGGAATGGGCACAGCCCCAAGGCTGCCAGAGCTCCAGGAGTGTTCAGACAGAGCTCTCAGGCACAGGGTGGGATTGTTGGGGTGTCTGTGCAGGGCCAGGAGCTGGACTCGATGTTCTTGTGGGTGCCTTCCAGCTCAGGAAATTTCACAATTCCATGATTCTGTGAACCCCATATCTCCACTGGCAGTGCAGAGAAAGTATAATCCCCCTTGGAGAGCATTTCTGTGGATTTCTTTTCCCCCTTGGTTCACATCCCCGTGAGGTTCCAGAGGTGACTGTTCCCAACACAGCTCCTCCACCTCCAAGGCGCCAGCCCAGGTGCCCCAGAGCCTCATGGGGACGACGCAGGCTGGACCCACCCTCCCCACCCCGCTGACCCCTGCCAGCTGGGAGCCTCCGCCTCACGCCAGAGGCTTTTATTAGAAACACGCAGCCACCAAAGGCTGCCAGTGGAATCCATTACACAGCATTTAGTACGAATCATTTGTATTTCACAGCCTGCAATCCCTCTGATTTCACAGAGAAACGGCTGTTAAAGACCCTGCTGCAGCCAGCGGGGAGGGAGCAGCTGGGATCAGGGCTGGGGGGAGCATTCCCAGATCCAGGATGGACCTGCTCCCACACCTGGTCATCACTCACAGCCGTATCCTCCACGTGTGAGATGCCTGGGGATGTGGGAGGAGGCAGCTCTGCTACCTGCAAATGATCACCCCCCTGTGAGTCAGGAGATTTGGGAAGCTGGGATGGGATTGCAAATCGCTGCTCTAAGCAAAAAGGATCCCAGAATCCCAGAATCATTTGGGTTGGGAGGAACCTCATCCCATTCCAACCCTGCCATGGGCAGGGACACCTCCCACTGTCCCAGGCTGCTCCAAGCCCCGTCCAACCTGGCCTTGGACACTGCCAGGGATCCAGGGGCAGCCACAGCTTCTCTGGGCCACCTGTGCCAGGGCCTCTCCACCCTCACAGTGAAGAATTTCTTCTCAATATCCAACCTAATCCTTCCTTCTGGCTCTGGGAAGCCATTCCCCCGTGTCCTATCACTCCATGCTCTTGTGAACAGAATCTCTGATGCTTCTAGTGTTCAGTGTAGCACCACTCGGCCAGGAATTCGGGATGTGAGCAGACATTCCCAGTTTGTGCACACAGAAAGGCTGGGAGCCATTCCTTTTGGACAAATAAACTCAGGGATGAGCTCCTTTCCCACCTCCTCCCAGGTGCTTCTTTCCCCAGGCTTTGAGGACAGGATCTCTGAGGCAATGGGGATCCACAGACAAATGGCATCAGCGCCATCAGGCACAGTTAGTGGTGTGCCACCAACACCCAGGGCAGAATGAGAACCAAAACCATGGCTTAAACCCTGCACATGGCCATTCCCAGGGAGATGCAATTTCATAAAGAAAAAGCTGGAAGTAATGAAGGGAAAACACAGCCCTCACCCACGCTCAGCTATGCAGAAGGGATCTCATCCCATAAAACAAGAACAGTGACTCATCCCATAAAACGAGAACAGCAAGGCACTCCAGGGTGGACATCCTGACCCACGAGAGACCATTTGAAAATGCAAATCGTGACATGGGATGTTCATGTTGAATATTAACAGATGATTTAGGACACTGCTTCCCCAGGAGGGCTGTCCAGCCCTGAGTTTGGCCACCAGAGACCTGGGGGATCTCCAGCACTGGAGGTTTCCAGGAACTGGCTGCCCAAATCCACTGCTGCAGCTGGGGCAGGGGGACCTTGGGGACAGGGACACCAGAGCTGGACATCTGCTCTGATCACAGATGGAGATGATAAATTTGGCTCTTCTAGAAGGTGAGACACAGCAGGATCCCAGATTACTGGTGTATAATGATCCCAGCCACCATCTCATTCAAACACCCCAGTGCTCCCTTTTCCTGGCAAGTGGAACTCCAACTGCAGCTCGACATTTTGCCCCCAGGAAAGCTGGCTGGGAACATGGGCTGGGAATGCCAGCACTCCTGCCCATCCCCACATCCATTCAAGGATGTGGGAGCCCCCACAACCCACTAACAACATCCCCCCTCGGCCCAATCCAGGATGTTCATTCATTGAGTATTTGAACTTATTTAGCCGGGGAAAAAAATCGCATTGATTCCTCTTCATTGTGTTTTGGAGCCAAAATCCAGCAGGTGAATTAAGCCAGCAAGGCAGGAGGAAGGCAGGGGCTCCCTGGACTAACACGAGGCTCAGGGACATGAGTGAGGCTGTGCCTTGGCATTCCATCCATCCCAAAAATCCAGCGGCTCAGCTGCCCTTCAGTGGTGCCAAAAGGACTCTCCCTCCCCAAACAGCAGCAATGCCAAGACAGCAGGGCTTGCACAGCCCCAAACCAAGGGACACCTGCAGATACCTGGCAGGTGCCAGCTGCACAGGGGAAGGCTGGTTTGGCCAGGGCAGTGGGTCCTTTCCAGCAGCTGAGCAGGACACGACTCCTGCTGGCAAAGGTCATGGCATGCCCCCTCAAATCCACCACCAGCGGGCTCTCCTCAGTTCTAAAACATCCCATTAGCTCAGCTGATACTGGGCCTTACCCGAGGCTGAGTCCTGGACTGCCCTCTCCATTTCACAGGAAATCTGGGCAGGGCTGCTGTGGAGGAGGATGGTGAGAGCCAGGAGAGGTGAGGGCAGGGTGCCCAGCATGCCTGGCCCAAGCTGCCACAGCAGCACTGTCACCTCGCCACACCGTGTCACCTCCAGCTCCCTGCAGAGGATGGGATCCACCCACACCATCAGGGGCACATCAATCCATCCGAGCTGGGACTGCTCTACACTGCAGGCCTGGAGCCCCAGGAGCAGTTGAGGGAGCTGGGAAGGGGGTGAAGAATTCCTGAGGGAGCTGGGAAAGGGGCTCAGCCTGGAGCAAAGGAGGCTCAGGGGCCCTTCTGGCTCTGCACAACTCCCTGACAGGAGGGGGCAGCCGGGGGGGTTGGGCTCTGCTCCCAGGGCACAGGGACAGGAAGAAAGGGAATGGCCTCAGGCTGGGCCGGGGGAGGCTCAGGTTGGATATTGAGAAAACTTCCTTATGGAAAGGCTGGTCAGGCCTTGGCACAGCTGCCCAGGGCAGTGGAGGAGTCACCACCCCTGGCTCAAAACCCATGTGGATGTGGCACTTGGGGACATGGGTCAGTGGGGAACATGGCAGAGCTGGGTTAATGATTTGGGTTCGATGATCTTGGAGGGCTTTTCCAGCCTCTGTGACTCCATGAATCGGAAAGCTCAGCAGAAGAGGACACTGGATCAGACCCCTCAGCTCACACAGGTCCAGATGAGCCCTGGCAGCACCAATATCAATCATGAACACGCTCAGGACACGCCTGTCACGCTGTGCAGTGACACACATGATGGAAAGCCAGCACGTGATGGCACGGCACCCGTGACCCCGCTCTCACCACCGGATTTGTGCCTCTCCCCCTGCCTGGAGACACTGCTACCTGTCAATATCTGTCACTGCCCTGCTGGGTCACACCCTGCCAGCGGTGAGGACACGCTCGTTACATAATTTTAATGCACAAAGTGCATTAAAGACCCCGAGCTCTCCAATTTTGGACCTCATAATGACACGGAAAGAGGGCTGAACCACTGGACTGGAAGCGTGGAGTTGCCCCAGCACGATGACCGCAGCGTGTGTGGGCCAAAGGGAGAACAGGCCAAACCTGAAATGGCTTTGCCTGTTGATCCAAACGTATCCATTTCTAGAATCTCATCAAATTTACAATCAGAGTCAACCAGGAAACGGGAGCAAAAAGCACAAAGGGAAACCAGAGGCATTTGGGAAGAAGGGACCTTAAAGAGGTCCCTTCCAAGCCAAACCATTCTGTGATTCTGTAAGAAAAATTTAAACTACTTTTTTAATACCTATATATATATAAAGGCAATCTTGGAAAACAACTTCAACCCAAACCAGCCTCGGAGGAACAAAGTGTTCGTAACAACCACACACACAAAGGCAATGCATGAGAAATGGAAGGAGTATAAGCACAATCCATATTTTATTGTGACTGGCAGGAAGTGAATAAAAGAAACCTCTGGAAAAGCCACGTCTGAAGACAAGAAAAAGTTATGATGATGTTCTTTTCAGCACATAGAAAAAATGCTAAGTAAAAAATGTTAAAATTCAAGGAAACATAGAGAAAAGCATTGAGACAGCCCCAGGGCTGGAGGTGCTATCACTGACTTGAGCCCTGCTCCACTCCCAGGGTGATTAAAAGATTTTTTTTTTTTATTCTACACAGTCAAAGCTCCCCTCAGTGCAGTTCCTGGTGTGTGAAGGGTGGCCGTGGTCAGCCAGTTTGTGTCTTTATTAGGAAAGCGGGATGTTATTCCACAGCCCCCCAGAGGACAGGGCTGCTTCCTCCCCTGAGCAACCAGGATTCCTTAGCTCATACATAACTAACGAGCCAGGGAACGTCTGGCTGTAATTCTCTCAAAAATCACACACGTTCACAAGCATTTAGCAAATAACGGAGACTTTGGAACGGATGCGAAGGGGCCACGTGGTGCCCAAACAATTTGGTTTTTTTCTTCACAAACAACAGCCTTGAGGAGGTGTGAGGAGCCCCAGCCATCGTTTATCTTCATTTCTGGCCATTTCAGGGATGACACTTCCATAAACAAGCCCACGGAACCATGACCACATCAAATTCCTGCGCAACACCTCCACAACAGACATGAAAAATCAAACTCTGGGACAAGCCACCATCAAACTGGGAGAAAACCACATGATAACTTCACAGCCCAGTTCCTGTACTGGTCAAGGCTTGCAGGAGTAACTGGGCAGTGGAATAAACCTGGGTAGCTCTTTCCAGCACTGTTTGCAGAAAGGAACGCCATTCCCTCTGTCACCTCTCCTGAGTGACCACCACAGGAGATGGAGCTCAAAGTCACAGACCCAATGAACTCAATGGACACTTTCTGGACATTTGTGGACATTTTATGGACATTTTACAGGGATGGTCCATAGATTAAGGGATCACAGTGATGCCTGATGGTTTTTTGGCTTGTCTTTTTGTACCCTTTTTATCCATTTTTATCCCCTTGCCCTTTCCTTGCACCCTTCACAAACACTCCCTGCCCCTCAGCCCTACATGTGGAGAACCCTTGGAGGCTGAGATTGAGCTCAGCTTGGGGCTTCTCTGAGGGGAGCAGACGGAACATCCCGAGTGTCTCCAAAGCAGAGGCTCCAGCCTTGCCCGGAGCCTCCTCTCTGCAACAGGTTTGTTCAGCTGGGCTGGAGTCTCCCTTGGGGGGGTCATTAGAATGGGGGACAGTTCCCTCATTTGTTCAGTTCCTGATTGGGGATTTGAGGTCGATCTGCTCATTGCTGAGCTCCATCCAATTGGATCCGCGTTGGACCCGGGGGTGCTGCTCGGCTGTTCCCACCTGGGCCGAGTTGTGCCCCTGGGATCCCATTAACCCAAGGGAATGCCCTTTGCCCTGCGCTGCTGGGGCTGCCTCGGGTTTGTACCAGCCCTTAAGGCATCAATAGAATCACCAAGGTTGCAAAAGCCCTCCAAGATCATCGACTCCAACACTAACTCAGCACTGCCAAGCTCACCACTCACCCGTGTCCCCAAGTGCCACATGCACAGGCCTTTGAGCACTTCCAGGGGCAGTGACTCCCCAGTGCCCTGGGCAGCCTGTTCCAGGGAATTCTCTCTGTTTATTACAACTGTGTGTGGATGAGCTGCCAGCTGGGGTTAAACCACAACAAAAGGAAGAGGGAGAATTACGAAAATCCAACACATTTTTCAGTGACAGACCCAAGAGTGCCCAAGGATTAACGAGCACGAGCCCATGAGGGGACGCCTGGAGAAGAAGAAAGCTGGGAAGTCCTTGAAGCCGCTGATGCAGAGCATCTCAGAGCAGAAGGATCACGTCTGGTGGATGCACCAGGATTACAACGTGAGGGAATGGCAGGCACTCAAGGTCTCGCTCGGTTTGAAATCACTTCTGGGGAAATAATGGAAAAGCTGATGTAATTCCAATCATAAAGAATTAAAGAACAGGAGTATAATTAGCACCAGTCAACATACTTCTACAAGAAGCAGGTCTTGTCAAACAAATCTGATTTCATTCTTCACTGAGATTACAAGCCTGATTGGTGAGAGGAGCCGTGTACAAGGCGGGGGAGTGTCTGCGTGCTGGAATCAGGAGATGTGCGGGCAGCCTGGGGAACAGAGCCACTGTGCCAGCCACTGCCTGCACTCCAGATCACCCAAAAACATCCTAAAAAGGGGCTAAGAACTGATCAGGTGGCGGGTTCCAAGCAGCAATTCCCAGCGCTGGATCTCAGTGGGCTCTGCAGGAACCAGCCCCGGGTTCATTTCTGCCATAGCACGATGGAGAGGGATGAGGGAAAACACTGCCCAGGTGGGCAATGCCCCTGCAGCCCTGCAGAGCAGTCTCAGCTGAAGGAGATGGGATTCACCTCCCTTGCTGTTTGCCATACGAAAAAATAATGCTCCCACCTTAATGCAGTTGTTAATTTTCTCCAGATAAAGGAGAAAAGGGCCTCTGAGGACAGGCTGATGATCGAGGCCAGCCAGCCAGGCAGGTGGGCTGAATTGCCCTCAGCAGGATGCTGAGGGGGGTTGCTTTCAGCTTACATCAGAAATCCCATTTTTGTGATAATGATTAAATTGTTCAAATCATCTTCAAAGAAAATTTAGGGGGGGTGGTAAAAACCTTAAAATAAATTAAACTCAGTTGTGAAAAGCACTGGAAAGCGTGGTCTCCTCCAGCAACTGCTCCTGGAGCTGTGGTGTGGCTCAACAGATGTAAGCACCAGCCAGGACAAGTTCCAGATGGTCCCAGTGACATGGTGGCCATGGCTGACGAGGGACAGCCCCTTGTGCCCAGCTCTGGCACCACAGCACAGATGCTGCTCCCACCCGACAGACACTCGCTGTGTATGAAACACCAGGATGGCTTCAGTCCCTTTCCAAGCAGGCAGGTGTCACTCACAGCACTGCCACCACAGCTGGGACCTCCTGGTAGCCAGTAGGATTAGGGCTTTTCCCTCCCCACATGGCAGGAGCATGACTGCAGTTTTAAGGTTTCCAGGAGAGAGATGCCTGTCCCAAGCAGGAGCATCTCCATTGTTCCACACATCAGCGGCCCCAAGGCATGATCAGGATGTGCACACCGGCTCCAAGGATGCAGCGACAAGGATCAGGAATATTCTCAGCATCAGCAAGGTCTCTCAACTGGGTATTGATGCCTAATGGTTTTTTGTCTTATCTTTTTATCCCCTTTTTATACATTTCTATCCCCTTGCCCTTTCCTTGGACCCTTCACAAACACTCCCTGTTCCTCAGCCCTACATGTGGAGAACCCTTGGAGGCTGAGATTGAGCTCAGCTTGGGGCTTCTCTGAGGGGAGCAGACCAAACATCCCGAGTGTCTCCAAAGCAGAGGCTCCAGCCTTGCCCGGAGCCTCCTCTCTGCAACAGGTTTGTTCAGCTGGGCTGGAGTCTCCCTTGGGGGGGTCATTAGAATGGGGGACAGTTCCCTCATTTGTTCAGTTCCTGATTGGGGATTTGAGGTCGATCTGCTCATTGCTGAGCTCCATCCAATTGGATCCACGTTGTACCCGGGGGTGCTGCTCGGCTGTTCCCACCTGGGCCGAGTTGTGCCCCTGGGATCCCATTAAACCCAGGGAATGCCCTTTGCCCTGCGCTGCTGGGGCTGCTGCTGATTTTTACCACCCCTTAAAGCATCAGTATCCATCCATTCCCTGCCCCTTCGGCTCCCCAAAGGATGAAGAAAACTCAAAGCACCTCAAGAAAGTCCCATGGATGGTGTTGAACCAGGACCACTTCCATGGCTGGCATCACACATGAAGGGCATCGTGAAGAAAGCAAAGGTGAAGGTAGGAATGAGACCATTTGGTCCCCAGACCGCGCTTTAGGTTTTTCAGAAGGTTTGGGGAGCTTTAACTCTGGAGCGTTACTCGGCTACAGCAGAGACGAGACAGGGCTGAAGTGTGCTGGGAGATGGGAGAGGGAGTCCCAGGCCCTTGGCCGCCCCAAGATCAGGGAAAATTCTCAGACAGCCCAGCAAACAGCAAATCCCTATGGAGAAAGCCCTCGGTGATGGGGAGGGAGCAGCTGCTGTTGTCGCTGCCTCCCAGGCTCGTCACGGCTGCCTCTCACCCGCTGCCTCCCCAGCCAGCTCCCCTGACATCCAACACCGCCGCTGCCAAGCCAGCCCGGCTGGGTTCCCCCACCAAAGCAAGCAGAAAACCCATTCTTTGGGGGCTGCTTTCTATCACTGCCTCCCCCCAAAAAGGCTCAGTCAAAGCAAATGCCAGACCCATTAAGTGCGAAGGACCTCACAGCCAACACAGGAATGCTGGGGCTTGATGGACTGTTTATAGAGTCTTTTATAGGAAGGATGGGTAACCTAATCCCAACTACAACATTTTTTATGCTGCTCTGCGAGGGTTCAGCTGTGATTAAACTGTTGGCACGGTCCCATGGCACATAAAACCATGGAGACCAGCGTGTCTCATCCCCACCAGAGCCCTGCAAATGCCGGCAGCAGAAGTATTCCAAGTATTGCAGGCTGGTGAGCCCCACTGCGGGGCATCCCCGCTCACACCTCCGCTGGCCTCGTGAGCCTGAGACACCAAAATAAAACTTCTCTAGTGAATGTTTACTCCTACTGCAGCCCAGAGCAGGGCAAAGGGTAACCACCCCTGCAGGAGACTCAGTCTGGGTGCAGGAGATCCAATGAAACTACGCTCTCAGCAGCGGCCTTCAATGTCCTCCTCTCCTAGAAGCAGCCCCGGGATGAGCACAGAGCTGTCCACCACCCTCCTGAAACACTGGATAAATCCCACAGCAACATTTGCAGCTTGGTTAAAACACTTGGTTTTGCGCCAGCCTCACTAAACTGAGATGTTCCGAGTTGTGGATCCCCTGCTGTCTCTACCAGGCTGGTGCTCCATGGCTGTAGCTGAGATCACAAAGTCCTCCCTGGGCAAGGACATCCAAACATTCCAGCAGACACTGACCCAGGAAACCAAACCCACCGGGCCAAAGCACCCGCAGGGTGTGCAGATTGAACTGTCTGAGAGGGAAACAAAGATCTGGAGAGATTGGAAGGGCGGGAAATGCCAGCCCAGTCTGGGCACAGCGTCACACCAAGCCCAGGCTGGAGGACAGGCAGGGGCAGCAGAGCCAGGCTCTGCTCCAGAGCCTCTTCTCACCTGGAAGGGGAACAGACTGGGGGGCTGAGACAAGGGCAGGGCTGTGACACACTGATGGGGACAGCACAGGGGATGTCCATCCTCGGAGCAGGATTGATGTTGGACCAGCAGGGTCTCCCCGGCACTGCTGGTGGGTGGGATTTCTTCACGCAATGTGAGCACGGAGTTTGTTTCATTTTATTTTTATAGGATTGGAACAGAAGCCAGGTTTGCCTTTTTTTTATTTCTATTTTTTGGCTCCGTTGACTCATCCATCAGTTAGGCTGTTCACCCTCCTGACACTTCCCTGACATGATGCATCGTCTCCCTCATGGCCACCACGCACCCACCCTGGTGGGCTCTCACCACCCACGTCAGCCCACAGCTCTCTCAGGAGTTCCATCTCTGGAGCACGCCGAGCACAACAGCAGTGACCTTTGACTTCAACCCCTTCTTCTGCACTGAATAAAAACCACCAGCACCCCAGAACCCCTCACTGTCCATCCCCGTCACAGCAGCCAGGAGAGGAATGTGTTCTCCCTGGGATGAGACTTGGGCAGCATTTTTATTTTAGTCCTGGATGAGCATATGGCACATTCCTGCCACCAAAGAGAAGGAAATTCCAGTATTTTCAGGTGCATCACCTGAGGCTGGGCACTCACGGGGTTCCTCCTCCAGCTCACACAGCACAGACCCCGACACCTTGATGGTGACACATGGGGTGGACACGTCACCACAGCTCCACGACCTGCCAGCAGCCCTGGGAGACCCATGGAGGGCTGAGCCCTTCTCCACCCTTCTGGCCACCGAGCATTTCAGGGCTGGTGGATGACACGCCCAGGGCTGACCTCACAACTCCCATTTTTTTTCCCTTTTCCCTCTGTAGCCCACACACTGAGGACCTCCCAAACACACAGGAAAACGCTGGGTCAGCTTTTCAAGGGGCTCAGCACCCACAAGCAGGAGCTCAGGTCATATTTAGGCCACCCAAATTACAGGGCAAGGTTGCTGCTGGAGGGTGACCCCCAGCACAAATCCCCATGGGCAGCTCCTGCCACCCCATCCAAGATGCCACAGGGACATCTGGGCTCCTTGGTCCCTCCTGTTGGGTCCCAAATGTGTCACTCCCAAACCTACCGCAGCCCCTGGCAGTGTCCCCTGCACATCCCTCATTTTCAGTCCAAAATCCAGCTCCCCTCCCTGCAGCCCCACCTTTCCTCGTGCAGGGACCAACGGAAACCGGGAGAAGCAAAGCAGCACCGTGGGACCCAGCCTGGAGAGGTTGAACTTCACCCCCAAAATCCCAGATAAGGAAGGATGGGCTCCCGGAACAGGCAGGGATCAAAGGGAATGCCGCAACGGTCGAGTTGGCTCACTCGGCTTTTGGCTGGGGCCCATTTTCCTGCCACATGCACACCCACGAGCCATGTCCCCCCAGATGGGGTCAGCCACTTGCTCAGCAGCCCAGCCTGGCAGTGCCTCTGCTCCTTCTGCCTGTCCCACAAACCATAAACCAGCGGAGCTCACGAGACCTGCCCAGCCACTGCTCAGAGCATCAGCAACCTCCTGAGTGCTGCAAGGTTTGGCCAAGCCTGGGAACAGGGACCAGGCGACACATGAGAGCGGCTGACAGTAAACTCAGCATTTCCAGAGGATTTGTTTGCATCAAAAGCTGCTGCTCTGAAGCCACAACAGGTCAGCCACTCCAAAATCTCGTGGCAGCTATTCAATGGGATGGCATAAGTCTGACCTCAGATCAAAAAAAAAAAAAACCCGAAAGCAATGTGAGCAGCTCCTCTGCTCTTTATTTCACCTACAGCCGTGGAAAAAGAAAGGTGAAGAGCCAAAAGGAGGAGGAAAGCAGATCTATCAGGGCTGGTTCTGTGCAGCAGCAGCGCAGCCACACGAATCAGGCAACTCCCATCACTGAGGATGCTCCAGGCAGCCCCAGGACAAAGCCACATCCTGAGTCTCACCCAGCTGCCAGAGATGGGCTCAAAGCAGCACCCACCGACCCCTGGAGGGCTCCATCAGTTTAACTGTCTGAGAGGGAAACAAAGATCTGGAGAGATTGGAAGGGCGGGAAATGCCAGCCCAGTCTGGGCACAGCGTCACACCAAGCCCAGGCTGGAGGACAGGCAGGGGCAGCAGAGCCAGGCCCTGCTCCAGAGCCTCTTCTCAGCTGGAAAGGGGGAAAGACTGAGCTGGCCTTGTGCCCCCCACAGACTGGCGAGCTGCCCGCTGCCCCAAGCTCTGCACCGAGCATGACACGGAGCAGAGCCCACGCTGCCTCTTCAACACCTCCCACCAGCCAGACACGGACCCCTACTAATGCTGCCAACATCCTAATTAGCACCTTCCCCGTGCCCGCCCTGCTCCCGACTGCTCTGCAGCTGTCCAGCCTCTCAGAGGTTCGCCAAAGGTGACAGGTGATGGGGACAAGCCCTGGCGGCACCGGGCACTCTGTCCCCTCCATCCCACGGCAGCCTCACGGCTCTGCTGTCAAGGCATTTCCACCCAGCATCACCCACACGCCCGAGTTTATCCTTCCCGAGCCTCTGGGACCATCCATCCCCCCGGCAAGGCAGGCAGGAGTGGGGCTGTGTCCAAGGGTCATCGAGTCACAGGATGGCTTGGATTGGAAAGGACTTTAAAGGCCCATGGGCAGGGACACCTTCCAACAGAGCAGACTGCTCCAAACTCTGTCCAGCCTGGCCTTGGACACTTCCAGGGGGTGGACAGGGCATGGACAGGGCAGCTCCGGTCTCTGCCTGGGGAATGCATTTGCCCATCCGTGCATTTGCCCATCCATGCATTTCCCTATCCATGCATTTGCCCACCCATGCATTTGCCCATCCGTGCTCTTGCAGCTATTTCCATGCCTGAAAACCGTCCCTGGTGGGGCTGCTCTGCTCCGCCTGCCCAATCCAGCCCCTCAGTGCCTGAACTCAGCAGCAGCTCAGGGGAGCTGACACCTCAGTCCCACCTCCCAGCACGCTCCAGCACCGGGTGATCAATACCCTACCACCAGCCACTCCCCGTGTCCAGGCACCAGCTGCTCTCTGCTCCCCAGGCAATGAAAATACAACATCCCCAGCTTGCTGTCCCTGTCAGAGCAGCGCCCAGGGAGCCACAGCCCTGCTCCCCTTTACCACGGAGGTGTCACGATGTGCATACAAAGGCTGGGGACATGGAACCAGCGCTCAGACACCTGCAACGGCACTCTGCAAGCAGCTTTGGGATCCTGCAGGAGAGATCCCTCAGAAGAGATCCACAGGAAATGCTGGCATGTCACAGTGAACTCCCTGCAGCCTGGCCAGCCCCCATCCCTGCAGGCTCCATCCAGCCCGGACACCTCGTTTCTCTCCATCCACGCTGCCCCCAGGTCACGCATTTCCCCTGCTCGCTCTGTGCCCTGATACCAGACAGGCTTAAAAGTAAAACAAGGCTGAGATTTATGAAGTGAGGCTCACCGTAGTAAAGGTTTCCGAGTGGCAGTGGCGGAGCCTGGAAACAGGATTACGAGCAAAGCAAATCATGAAAGGCGATCGTAACCCCAGCAGGGTGAGACGTGACCCTCACCTGCCCCAGCCCAGCTCACCCCCAGCATGTGCTGGAGCTGCCTGGCCAGCACAAACCTCCCTGTGATGGCCCAGGGCCTCCCTGACCTCCCCTCCACTGCACCCTGCTCATTTGGGTGGCCCAGTCCTGATCCTCAGCAGACGTTCTGCCACACCTCACCTCAACCCAGCTGCACAGGCACTGGTCAGAGCAGAGCACTCCCAGCTCCCCTTCAACACCACAAACAGCTGCTTTGGGCACATCCTCGTGACTCCATGGTGACTTTATTGCAGCCTTCCAGTGCCTAAAGGGGCTCCAGGAGAGCTGGAGGACTTTGGTCAAGGGATGGAGTGACAGGACAACAAGGAATGGCTTCCCACTGCCAGAGGGCAGGGACAGACTGAACATCAGGAAGAAATTCCTCTCTGAGAGGACGGTGGGGCCCTGGCACAGGGTGCCCAGAGAAGCTGTGGCTGCCCCTGGATCCCTGGAAGAGTCCGAGGCCAGGCTGGATGAGGTTTGGAGCAGCCTGGGACAGTGGAAGGTGTCTGTGCCCATGGACAAGATGGGCAGTGCTGGGCTTCCCCCTGCTCTGCCTCCACCCTCCATCGCTCCTGGTGTGAAACCTCCTGCTTGAGAACTCCAGAGTGAGGGAAAAATATAAAATATATGAAAATAAAGGAAAAAATATAAAATAAAGGATCATCAGCCTTTCATCACCCTCTTCTTTACCCCTCCCACAGTCCAGCGCACCTCTGTGCCCCCTCCCTGCCCAAGCTGCGTCTTTCCCGGAGCCCCCCTTCCCTGCACTTCTCCTGTACAAGCATCTTCACTCCCATTCCCAGTCCTGCCCGGCTCGGAGCTGCTGCTTTCAAAGAGCCATCCACAATGACTTTAAGATCTCTTTCTCAAAATGCTAATAAGTAATTTAAAGACTGCCACTGTGCATGCATGGGTTTAGGGTAATTTTTTCCATGTGAATCCCTTTTCATTCATCCCTGACTACATTTAATCTGCCACTTTATAGCCCGGCTATCCAGTGTCATGAGAGCCTTTTGCAATATTTTCAAGACAACTGTTGTTTTTATCATCCTGAATAATTTTGTATAATC
>VYZT01060205.1:106961-194848 GCA_013400735.1 Pomatostomus ruficeps | reverse complement strand
CAGCTCAGTACTCAGCGGGGAAGAGACTTCCCACCTGATGGGCAGGACTCATGCGAACTTGAAAACAGGAACCACAAAAGGTCCACGATGCAAGGGCAAAGGTTCAGGGAGAGCTGCTGGTCCACACATTCCCCGTGATTCTTAAAGGAAAATCTCTTCTGTTGAGCAAATGCAGCGGCTCCTGCCCTTCCTTCAGATGGAGCCCCCAGAAGGACATCAAGGGGCTCTGCTGTGGTGACAGAACTGGCTCTGTGCACTGGTACTGCACCTCTCTGCTGCTGATGGGCCCCTGAGGAAAGAAACTCTCAAACGCTATGAAGGTTGTCACTAAGATTTTCCTTTGTTTCAAGCCCAGGCAGTGATGTTTCTTTCTTTTACAGTCACAGGTCAAAGTTCTGGTTCCTGCTGCCAAAGGAAGGAGGCAGCGGGATGAGTTAGTCCCTCCGAGGTAAATCCATCTGTGAGACAACATTGTTTCCCAGCTCACTGTGGGTACATTCAGGAAATTTATTGTAAGAGTTCTCAGGCAGTTTCACAGGCATTGACACTGGGCACTGGAGCAACACCGAAACACCACTCAGTGTCTGACTCACAGGGCTGCTGCCCTCAAGAACACGTGCTAAACAAGTTACTTATAAATAATTGGATTCAAAAGGGTAGCAACAGCTTCATAAGCAAACAGAGATTTAGAGTATTTAATAATTAAGTAAAATATTTTTTTTAATTATGCTGGCATACTACAAGAGGACTTGTCTTCAAACATCTAAGGAGAAAATGAACTTGTGACTGGCCATCCTCCTGCATCCATCTAAAGCAGTTCTTTGCTGCATCCCTGGCAGCAAACTGGAAGCATCAATAGCCTTGACACTGAGTGGAACTTTAAACAATATTTTTGTGCATGTTTGATGAAAAGAATAAAATCTTTCAAAGGTTGAAATACAGTAATCCAGCGGCACATCAGGGTTAAAGATGAAGGATTTGGGATGCCACATGTAATAGTGAGGTGCAGAGCTCTGAGAGAAGAGGTGTTTAGGCTCAGCTCCTGCAAATCCCATCCAGAGGTCCCACAGAGAGCACAGCCTGCGCAGAACAGGTCTGCAGGGGAAGCCTCTACCCCAGGCACGTCCTCAGTGCCTCCCACAGCAAACCCTGACTGCGCTGGACACGGGGCACCTGCCGGACATTTTCCCTGACATATTCCTGGAGATGGAAGGAGAACCCAAGGCCTGCACAGAAGACCAAACTCCCACTCCAGGACAGTATTTGCTGTCTGCGTCAACAAGAGAAACTCAGAACCTAAAGCTGCTTCTTGGATGTCTGGGTGTTTTAGAAGCTTTTTCTTGAGTCGTATTTCTTAAACAATTTTGCAGCTACTCCAAATCACAAACACTTGAGCCAAATCTCAAGAGTGCCATTCAAAAAATGAAACCTCTTTAATCTTTTCAGGGAGATAATCAACTTAAGTGGCTCATAACTTCATCATTTGAGATGAAACTGGTAAATACTTGTATCCTGAGAAAGCTTCAGAGCAAAGATATTAGCTAGAAAGAATAAAACTTAGAGAATGAAATTATCCAGCATTGGTTAAAAGCCTGAAATATTTTAAAGATTAAATAAGTAATTGATGTTACTATTTTTAGCTAAAGAAAAACAGCATTGTCCCTATTAGACATTTTAATTTACTTAAAATAATTGTGCCTCAGTAGCTTACAAAGGAGCGATTACATACAATGTGACAATTGTATTACTTACCAGCCTTGACATCACTTCCGTGAGGGTCACTCTAGTTAAATATTTCATTTGCTATCATGTCCATCTTCATCAAGGTATTTTTGAAGCAATCTGAAAAATCTTCAAATCTTTGTTTCTTTGTCTTTATAAAAGGAGGGCCCTGTTCATTGTTCCCTTTAATAGTAAGTAAATTGCTGGAGCAATTCACAAAACCCTTAAAAGAAAAGGGCATGCAAGAGAAATTCAAAGTAACTCATTGAAAACATCCTTTTCTCCCTTTCTTAGTCCTTCTCACTGTCAAACACCCTGCCTAAGTCCAGTCTCTGTCAGAGAGGCAAAGATGCTTTATTAACAGTATCCTCATAAATATTCTGTGTTTGGATGAACGAGACGAAGGATACTTGACATTTAAATGTTTCTTACAACTTCATTTATAGAGCAATTCTCTGCTATCAAAGCATGCCTCCATAGTTACACATAACAAAAATCACAGCCTTCTTCTACTCCTCCATAGGTGTCCTCACATCAGCAGCACCTCACCACCTTCCTAACCCCACAACACCCCAAGCTCTGTTTGCTGAACCCGACCCAGCAGGGGAACAGCGCTGAGGAGCACCCATCACTCAGTGCCCAGAACTCACCCAGATCTGCAGCCAGAAGCAGCTCTGTGTCCTGGGCAGAGCCATGGCCCTGCACGGAGCCCTGGGGAGCGGAGCAAACGCCTCAGGGAAGCCACGGACAGGCCAGCTCCTCTGCTCTCAGCTCCATCTGCATTGCTGCTCACAGGAGCTGAGGAGAGAGAAGAGGATTCGGAGGGTTCCCCACCCTGCAGAGGCGTCTCCAGACCAGCCAAAGGGCATTTCCAGCTCCAGCGCCAGCAGCTTTCCACCAAGCTGCAACCAGAGGCTTGTGCATGTCCCAGAGGCTGACACCATTTCCTACAAAACCGGAATTCTCATGAGCAGTCCCATTACTTTTTCTGTAAATTGGAGATCTTCTTAATTACTCTGAGACAAAGAAAAAAAGAATAATTTTAAAAATGCACTGCATTAGTATTAATTGGTTGTTATTATTATTAATAGCACTATATATCTTCATATGGTAAATATTACTTCCTGCTTCTCACATCAGCATGAAATAAGCCCCAGCATGGAAATGTCATTCTGCAGATCTCAGCACAGGCAGGCTGACCTCAGTTCTCAGGAATTAATGCACAGCTTTAAAGAAAGTCACACCAGAAGCATATATTACCTCATGGGTTTCTCTGTAAAATAACCTATCCCTCTTTGAGGCATGATTTAAAGACAGAGCCTGCAGGACATAAATCACAGCTGCTAAAAATACAAACCCCTTTAGGACATCACTCCTTAATGGCAGCAAAAATCTTCACAGGAAAAGACACCTGCCCCAGTGACAGAGAATAATCACCTCCTCCAAAGCACGTGTTGGATGCCTGCTGGAGTTAGCAGGTTCACAGTGCCAAGTTTCCCTTTGGAAGAGAAGACATGTTTCAAAATGCAAACCAAAAATCTGTATTTCCTCTCAAAAAAAAAAAAAATAGATCTACTTTTCAAAAGGGTGAAGTGTATAATAAAAAAAAAAGGTGCACAAAGGTCTCACACAACTCCCTGGGAAAGGCTGCCCCATTCTTGCACCCCAATTACCAGTGCAATCAAGCCAGGACATGGGAACTGGCTGCCTAAGAGCCACCCCCACTTGCTGGCTGTACTTCCCCAAACTACTGCTAGGAGACAGGTTCAGAGAGTTAATTGTAAGTAAAGGGTCTTTCTCCAAGTTTCTTTTGGTGATGCACTAGGCCGTCAGGTCTTTGAAGCAATACTGATTGCAGTATCAATGGTTTTGATTTAATGTTAATTTTCTTTCCCTTCCTTCCAAAGTAACAATGCCACCATACTTATGCCATTTTCTTTCGTCAACAAGATTTTCCAGCCACCACGGAAAATGTTAAAATGTTGATACAGTTTCATCCTAAATTAAAATAAAATTTCTACAATTTACGCTATTTTTTTAATGGAAAATTTATCAGGTTCCAAGTTTTTGATGAGCTGATAACACATTGCTTCAAAGTCTTCCTCTGTTCATCCCATCCACTGTCTACTTAATACGAGAATAATTTTACAGAATATAATCCATGTGCATCCGCAGGGCACGGAAACATTGAGCAGAAAGAGCACAGTTTGAATAAATCGCCACTGCTTTTGTTCAAACCAAGATCATCTTACCACAAAATGCCTGACACATTTTGCTGATAATACCAAAACCAACGAAGTGAGTGTTATCCTATATTGGTGTAAGAACTGGACAAGGTGCTGCTCCAGCCGGAGAGCAGATTTGGCACCAGCTTCTCCTCCCCTCCAAACTGACCTGAGCTACACAGGGCCTGTAGAGCCCATGGCATTCACCTTTCAGTCACCTGGCCGTGAACACTCCCAGGGATGGGTCATCCACAGCCTCTCAGGCCAGCATATTCCAGTGCCTCATCACCCCACAGTTCTAAACTTCCCCTCCCCTTGCCCTTTATAAAAAGGCAGCAGCCTGTCCTAGACACCCTCCACCAACACTGGAACAGATACAGCTTCCCAGAGCACTTCAGGCTGCCCCTGGAGACACCACTGCCACCCTAAAGCCAACACTTCAGCTCAAGTTCACACCATGCCCTAAGAACTGCATCCAGCCTACAGCAGAGAGCTCCCAATGAGAGGTGTTTCAGCCATTCCCTGCTCCCACGCTCCCTCCTCAAATTAAAAGGCTGTGGCAAACATGGAACACAAACAAATTCCCCGTGTTCAGTGGCACACACCACATTTCTGTCCATTATTAGATGTGACAAACACGAGAGGGGGCAGAGCAAAGGGCAGGACACTCAGCGATCTTGTCATACAAAACTTCTCAAACATGCTCAGAGCAGTGTGGGATTGCTCAAGGCTTCCCATGCGGTGGGTCAGGAACACCAGACGTGCAGCAAAACAGCTTCCTGGGAAACCTAGACAGGGAAAGAGGGAAAAACAGCCCTGTACACTTCCTTTCAGGCCCCTGGCATCAGGGTGTCTTTCAGGAACTGCTCGCCACTTTAGTCTCCTTAACTATCACCTTGTCACACCAAAATCAACCCACTGGGAGAGATTTTGTCAGGTGCAGAAAGAGGTCAGGCTAACGCCAAGAATTTGGGGACAGAAAAACCTCGAGTTCTCACAATCTTTTCCATCACGTGTTCAAGATAAGAAAACACTGCTGGCACATCCCATTAACGTCCTGCTCCCCAGGGCAAACTGCAAGATGGTTTGTGCTGGGGCATTTTAACGTTCAAAAAACAGAGAGCACAGTCTGACAAAATGTAATCCCTGAAGCACCACCCTGCACGCAGCATCCACCTCTGCCAGGCTGCCGTTCCTAGAAATGCCCCCCAGGTGAGATGTGCACATGGAAATGAAGATTGTGCCACTCGAGAGAAGCGAAGGCAGCCTCCTGCCTATCCCGAGCACACATGGTTTCTGCTTTGCTCCTTCTCTTCCAGCCCCAGGTAACCGCCTCACACTGTGCTGATGGGCCATTGTTTATTTTCCAAGCATCTTCAGAGAGCAGCTTTCCCACGTGGCAGCTCCCCTCCACGGGCTCTGTTCTCCTGCAGACAGAGGCTGCACTGCTGCCGCCTGTTTGATCTCCAGGCAGAGGTGAGGGGGCTGGAGGAGGGGGATGCAGTGGGAATTCCTCCACCCTAACGCTGTTGCTTTGCTTTTCAAGATGCTCGGCAGCACTGCACATGACAATCCTGAGCAGCAGAGGGTCTTTAAGATGATATCCTCACTTTCTTCTGTGACCTTTATTCCCACTGTTTGCTTTGCTCCGAGGCTGACTGCAGCTGTAACCGATCCCGGAGCATCCCCACCCCCGCGGCTCCTTTGTGCCGGCTCACAGATCAGGATCTCCATCCTCACAACTGTTTCTCCCGCTAGCAGATGTTAAATGCAGAGGAAGGGGTGAGCACCCTTGGCACAGTGATGTTTATGTGAGCAACTGCCCTCTCCCATGTCATTCGTGCAACTTGCTTAACCTCAGCCAAAGGAGCAAACCAGAGTGAGGATGACACCGCTTTCCTCACGAGCATCCTCCTTTTTCTCCCTTGCTGGCACCTCCTTCCTCCCAGTTACGCCTTTTGCACTGGTTCCGTCCCGGTGGCAGAGCGCAGAAAACAACGACAGGGATACTGAAATGGCTTTCTACCAGAGAAACAGCAGCAGTGGCTGTCAAAAGAAAATTCACTCAAATTTTTCAAAGGGATTAGGAGAAAGCAAAGATAATCCAGCCAGCAGCTGTAAAAGTTAGGGACAGGAGAGGAGACTCACACAACCAGCACGCCTTACGTGCCCCAGGAGAGGTCAACACGTTACATTGCACTTACATTTCCTCCAGCACACAGAAAAGGGCTGATGACTGTTGGAAAGTATGCCTTGGACTCAGCCTGCCTGCATCGGGATTGTGCTTTCAGGCCAGAGGAGGAAAAAATCTTCGGAAATGCTGTGAGACAGAGCTGGACCTGAGGTTTTCCAGCCACCTTCCAGAGATGACACTGGGGTAGTCCACGAGGAAGAAGAGTCAAACAGAGGCTTGGACTCAGAGTGGACAGAATGGAATCATTTCAAGATTTGTACGTCAAGAGTTTTTTATCATTATTAAACATGAATTTCTACAACACTGATCAAGATCAGTACTAGTTTACAAACTGTTTTTCCTCTCATGGCTTCAAGCCCTCAAAATGTATATTTTTTCCCCTGAATTTTCAAATGCTCAGCATTTTCTTTGCAGATATTTCTAGAAAAGTCACCACTAGCTCAGCATTTCCTATTAAATTATCATTGTGGTCATCCTTAGCAAATTTAACTTATGGAAACTGGTCAAACCACAAAAACTCCCACCTACAGTTGTGCTGTATATAGACATCCAAGCAGACAGGAGCCCACACCAAGCACCGTGTGGGAGGAAGTGGCCAGAGATGTTCGCAGACATTATTGCCTCTTTTAGAAACCAAGCAGGGATCTAAATAGATCCAATAAATGCAGCTGAAGATCTATGTGGCTTTACATGGGAATTTTGTGGTCATCAAAGCTTCAGATTATCATTTCAAGAGAAAAGCAAAGTCATTATTATAGTTTGTTACTAATTTGCAAACAGTCCATTTCCCACCATACGTATTAAGGGTCTCCTGAAGACTTCTGCAGCCACAAGAGGAATAAAAACCTGGTAATAACATGGGCCGATTACATGTAAAACTCAGAGAAAATCATGTTTTCAAACACCGTATTAAAACCTATCAGAAACCAGCCTCCCACCCAGCCCAGATGTCAGGGGGGAAGGAAAGACAAATTCAGCCACACTTGATAGCCAGGTGACCCAAAAGGGTGCTGTGTGAAAAGGCCTCCTTGTGCCAGCAGCCCTGCACACTCCTGCAGCTCTACCCCAAGTCTGCAGCAGCTGCTGCTTCCAGGAAGCCCCAGAACCTGCAGAACGTGACTCACCCAGATCTAGGCTCTGGAAAAAAAAAAAAACATCTACCATAAAAATAAGTCTCCAATTCTCAGTTGCAAATAAAACCTTGAAACAGGCAACACGGATGGACCTAAAAGCACATAAACATGACAACACATCCAACAATTTTTTTAAAAAAGAGAAAAACCCCATCCTCATAAACTTTCTGAGGTGTAACTCATTAATTGTGAGCATGAAGAGGCTCTAAGGGGCTCCCTGGAGCCTTCTCTTCTTCAGGCTCAACAATCCCAACTCTCTCAGGAGCTGGGACACATTACCATGACCTTTCTAAAAGAAACGGAAGAAAATAAATCTGGAATCACAAAAATAAACCATCTGAGCTAGATGCTCTACCCCAGTGAACTACCACTGACACAGCTGGTTATTTATACTGACTTGGCAGGAGCAGGACATGGCTGTAAAAAAGTCCATGTTTTACTTTGTCACCTACCATGGAAAATTTTGCTTGCAGGGACTTAATTCATTATCTTCCTAACCAGTCATGAGACCTAGTCCCACTCTGAAGAGATTGACGTTCAGTCTTACAGAACTCTGCTACCTCCTCAGCGGAGCAGTTCATCCACCTGTGACGCAGGCACAACACCTTGGTCACGGCTGTTAGGAAGGTAAGTTCATCTCCATTTGGGATATATTATTTGATGACAAAACAAGTGGAGGGAAAAAATTACCACTGACCTTCTCCCTGTTTTTTTTTTCTCTTTTTAAGTGATGGCAGGAAGATCTCAATGTTTGTAAGAGTCATTAGACACTATCACAGTATATAGAACTAATAAGGATGAGCACTTTAAAATATATTCTATTCTTTCAGCTCAGAAAAAGAAATCCATTACGATGAAAAAAAATTACAGCAAAGTGAAAAAAAAATCATCATCAAAATAAACCATCCAGATCCCACACGGCAAGAAACATACACTTGGAGATACCATTTATCCCCTAAGTTATGGCTACTGTAGAATAAAGTTGACATGCAAATTCATGTGCCTGCAGTTCTTCCAACAGACAACCTGTTTCTTGGAGGTATCATAACAGTTTGGGAGGCTGCAGTTGCTATGGCAACTCCTGCTGCGTCCAACAACAAAGTGTTGTGTGCAGTTAGATAAATCTGCTTAAGTTTCATCTGCCCCAAGTTCCCAGTGCTACACCGGGTTATTATGCACCCTTAAAAATAAAGGAATGTAAACGGAACATGTTTCAACATCGAACAAGAGTGTGTAGAAAACACTTTCTCCATAAACGTTGCCTTCCTGGGCATGGTCATCGTGTACATCTACATTTCTTACGTCACATTCTTACACCACCATTGCCAAACACATCTGGCAATTTATTCAAACAAACCAAAGTGATATTGGGATGACATCGCAGTAGAATACCAACAATTGCAGGATCTCTGTGCATGTTTTAGCGTTCAAGTCTGGTAACACAATAGGCTTTCCCTCTGACATTTGGTATGCATTTGCTGGGGAAAAAAAAAGCTTTAATATAAAATAAAATGCCCTGAGATGTACCACTTTATCATTTCATGTCTTTCATCTCCTGCCTCCAAGAGCCACAACATTCCATGGAAAACAGACTTCTATTATCATACCCCAGCACACAGCCAATGCACAGTGCCCTCCATGTAAATCATCTCGCCGGTGCCAAGGCCCTCCCTTCCTTTTCCATCCCATTGCTTTTCATAAAGGACTTCCTGCAGAAACACAGATTATTTGCAGTTCGTTTGCATACTACAGGGAGAAGCTGTAACACACTTCCTAAGTGCTGCATTTGCTCCAGTTGCTGGCTTTATCTCAGCAGGGATAACCAGCACATGAGCCAAGAGCGTTTTCCAGATGAGAGGTGTCTGCCAGCAACCAGCTGACATTATTTCCAGTTTAAAGAATTACCTGTTTCATTGTGGTAATACCTAAGCATAGACCTATTCTGAGAAGATAGCAACAGAAAACCAAACCATTTCACAAAGGAAAAACAACAGACTCAGAGATTACCAAGGAGTGAGGCTTGGAGACTGAAACAAGAATCATAATCTCTGCAAAACTACTGAGGTTTGAACACTTAGTTCATTAAAGCAGGGAAAGCCAAGCCTTCGTTTCTGATTTCCCCACCAAATTCCTTTCATATTTTGTAGTTAAGAGAAGCTACATCATTCACCACAGGGGTTTCTGGTAGCCTAAAATCATCTGACTAACAAAACCTGGCTGTGGTGGAGGCACAGGCACTGGCACTGCAGCCACGAGGAAGGAGGACTCGTGGTGCCAGTGGTGGTGGCACCCTACTGCTCCCGGTCACAGCCTGGGCAGGAGCAGAGCTTCAGCTGCCACCTCCCGGAGGGATGCGCAGCCACTCGGCACCCAGGAAAGCGCTCACAAACACACCTGGGCACAAATGCAAACACTCTGTACTTCTCAGGACTAAATTAAATGGCTTCAAAAGCTGTGGAAGAGCAAGAGAAGCCTCCCGGGTTCCCTTCAAGGCATGGCAATGTCCGAGTACACTTGACTGAGTTTATATTCTTTGGAGCAGGCATCTTCTCTCCGCTCTAGGATTTTAGCCTTAGGGGCCGAGGGAGGATGCTGGAATTGGGTTGGAGACATCTCTCCCCACCTAATACTGCGTCCCCAGAGAACAGAGAGCAGCTGAAGCCTGTGGAGGCTGAACCCAGCCGTGAGCCCTGCCCTCCTGAAGGCACAGGGTCCCTGGCACATCCCCAGGCGAGCACTGCAGTGCTCCCCCTGACACACATAATGGAGAGGAGCTTCACCTTTTACTGCTCTTCCACCACTACCACAGAACGAGATCAAAGACCTGGGTTTATTTTCACATTTTTATGACTTTTCCCACCCCTTTGCTACCATGCTGGCGGCATTTCCCACCCCCAGCACTGCCCTGGCTGACCCCACAGGGATGCCTATGCCCAGGAGGGCAGAGATACAGTTGCTATGGCAACACCACCTCCGAATTTTCTGGCCTCCACACATGTAACATATTAACCTTATCATTTAATTGCCAGATGAATTTCAGGGTGGCACACAGGAAATTATTTTTAAGTAGATTTGCAGAGGAGTCATTCTGACAGGCAGCATTTCTTCACATCAGGGCTGTTCTCATCACCCCACCACTGGACCCACAGTGCAGAGAAAGGTCCTTTCTCCCTTCACCAGCCAAAATCCTCCCAGGGAGTCTCTGCTGAAGCCTCCTGCTTGCCTCTGCCTCACAGTCCAGTCCAGAGCAGGGACCACCTTTCTCTGCGGTCAGTTGGAGGCACCATGCAGGGCCAGGTGGGCTCACACCGTCACCAAGTCCAGCCAGGAGGAGCCTCTTACAGGTCCACATCCTACACAAAATAAATCCCACAGCACACAGGGCCTGCCCTGCTTAGCCCAAGGGTGCATCCTCAAAATTCTGTTCCTGCAGAGAGCTCTCACAACAGGCTGGCAAAGTAATAAACCAAATTCTGCTTCCTACATGAGGATGCCAAGGAAGGAGACCTGGGACCTGACCCCTTCAGTTCCTCATAAAGCAACATAAAACCAGGAGCACCTCACCCCTCCCACCAAAGCCCCTGCTCAGAGCTACTGCCCAAAACCACTGAGAGGGCAAACAAACCACGCACCTCCTGTTGATCCCAAACCTCCTGAAGCATGACACCCCACCAAAAACTTCTTGTTTTCAACATGCCTCCTCTGTACAGAACTTCAGAGATTAAACACCTACCCAGACCCCAGGGAGTACCGCGCACCGTTCCTTGGGCTTGTGGACTATCAAACCTGAAAATTGATTTTGTTGGCTCTGTAATTTTTGACCATTTGCAGGAGTGAGAATCAACCACTTATCTTTTTTTTTTCACCTCAACCACTTATTATGAGCACATGGGGGAAGGAGAGAAGTGGGAGGAATCTATTTTACTTGTTGACCACTTTAACTTGTTTGTTCTAGAAAATAGCATCCAAATGCATTTTCCAAGAAAACAGCGTGACACTACCTACTACCAGCAGCAGGTGTGGCGAGCTCTCTGCTCAAGAACTTTCCGTGGGCTCGCAGAAAGACCAGCCTCTGCCAGGAAAGGAACCTGAGCCAATATGAAAACAAGAATATGGGAGTTTATTCACAGATACTGTGACCAGTATCTCCTTCCTGAACCATTTATGTCTGCAAGGTTAATGCAGCATTACACAAAAAGCATTTCCACTCATTGCTTCTCAACAGTCCCAGTTTTGGAATTCAGTGTATTGCTGGATGCTATTGTTGTAGACATAAAAATCCACATGTTCAACAAAAACTACCATTCAAGAAACAGAATTCACTTCTACCTTCCCATTAACATCTACAGCAAGGCTGGGAATTCTCTATGAAAAATAAACATCTCAAGTGTGCTGAAGGTAGACAGGGCACACCAGCTTGGAATGTTCCAGGTGCAAAGGTGACTCTCAACAGCTCTCTTTGGACAGTTCCAGTTTTATTCTGAAGGAAACACAGGACCAAATGGCAGGAGATAAAATGTGTGAGCTGGTTAAAACTGGTTGCCTCTGTTCCCATTGTGTGTCCACCACCACAGCAGATATTTCCTACTCCTAGATGTTCTGGACAATAAATATTTACAGGAAGGTCATCGGAGCAGAGCAAATCCTGACAGAAGGGTTGTATATCACCCCGCAGGGGGAAGGATCCAGGAGAACATGGGATGTGTGAGACACCCTTAGCAGGCACAGGTGAATTCCCAATACTCGGGTCTGCTGAGGCACATCTGCTGTACGAATTGTCTTGGATCCCAGCACAAGGGCAAGGCAGCTGTGTGCTCACCCCTCCCTCTCTGAAACCGTGCTCAACAGGACACACGGCAGAAGCAGCTGGAGTCAAGAGAAAAGGCCAAACTCACCAAGTAGGAACTAACAAACCCCTCCTCAGATCCCCACATACAGCTCACAGACCAAACAGTACCACACAGCCTTCCCTGGGCAGGACATTCAACAGTGAAATGAATGTATGGGGTAGAAATGCTGGAGAGAAGTAGAGTGAATTCAACAATTCCCCATAAAAACAAAATCTTCTATCATTTGCACCCCAGATAAGAAGCTGCAGTTACTCAGCAGCAATAAAGGTGGAGTGGGAGAAATGCAGCAGCCAGGCCTGGGCTCCATTCACTGTGGGCTGTGAAGCAAGTAGCAAGAAATGCAGCATTCTGCTTCCAGATTCCATTTACCCTGGTCATGGGTGGGATGGGTGAGAGGAATTTGGACAGGCTGATAGCCTGGCATTATCCATTTTATAAAAAGCAGAGCCTGAACGTGCAAATGAAGGAAAGAAGAGAGCTCCCTGCATTTGCTGTGCCCCAGCTTTCCTACGAAGAATTAGCAGGGGAAAAAGACCACTGTGCCTAACAACCCCACCTGCTCTGGTTCCCCTGTCTCTCATCTGTCACCACCTCCTTCCACCTCACCACCCAACCACTCCTAACACCTCTGGCTGTCTCTGGAGCTCGTTTATTCACCCTGCTGCTGTGCCCTGGCCTGGCAGCACTCAGAGCAAACAGCGCTGGCACTCTCGCGTCAGACACGGCTCCTGCTGGGCACTGGGGCTCCCCAGCCCTGCACTTCCACCCAGCCCAGCCCAGGAAGTCACTGAGCATGACCAAGTGGAACCAGCTCACCCTCCAGAGAGGAACACAGTAGGGAGGGAAGGAAAGCGCCGAGATTTTCATGGGGCACTTCCCTTCTGTGGGTCACTGCTGAGGCAGACACTATTCAGCAGAGGCCCCAGCAGGACTGGGGCCCTACCTTCCACAAATCTTCACGGTCAAAATGCTCCAAACCCTTTGTTTCAAGTCTCTCTCAGCCTTTGCCCTGTGCAGAGACATGATCATAATCCTCTTTCTCCACCATGCTCCTTGTGCACCAATGTTATGAGATCTCCCTTCTGCCATGAACATGCTCCAAGAAATGTCCTTCCCAAAACACACATGGCCCACAAGGAAAACCCTCTGGAGCTGACCCCAGAAAAAAAACTGAGGGCACTGAACCCAGCTCTGCCTCCTTGCAGGGACTGCAGATGTGATGTGTGCTCTTTCCTTGTGGTTATACACACTAACCTGTTTGCCTGTTTTGCAGCAGCCATCTAACAGCCTGACCACCTCGAGGATTTTTCTGTAATATCCTCTAAATCCTCTCACACCTGCCTCCTGCTAAAATACTCCCTATCCATGCAGAGACACACACTCCCTCTGGCCAGACTTACTGCAGTAGTCATTTGGACAAATAGACTTCAGCTACCTGCAAAATTAGAGAAACGGGCACTCAGTCCTGTTTTAAATAATGAAATATAGATTGCCCTAAACCCCGACGCTTGAATGACAGTCAGAACAGTACTCACTCCTTTCTCAGCCAGCCACTGCTTCCTCATCTGTAAAATGGGGCAATGGCACTTCCTGCATCTGAGCGACAGTGTTTGCAAACATTAAGAAACGACTCTGCAGAAGCCAAAAGGGAGTGCTCTATTTGCATGCAAATTCATGTAAAAAATTAATCCTTACGTGGTTCCAAAAACATGATGCACACAAATACATTACTGCAAGCCTAAGAAATTCAGCTTTAGAAACGCAGCCAACTGTTTTCTACGCTGACTGGGGGGAGGAGGGGACAATCTGACAATGCACCTTCCTTTATTTAACTGTTAACTCTTTATTCTAAATCTAATATTGATCCTTAATTTTCCATCAGTGTTTTGACTGCAAGAGAGCAGGGGACAAACAGGAGCGGCAAAGACAATCCATTTATTTCACCCTTTCTTCGCTCCTGGGGTCAGCTACTCCCTCTCTGAATCAGTGCTAGACCTGCTTGAATAGCTGAGAATGAACCTTCCACAAAGTGTGGATTTACTTTTACTAAATCCTCTAAGTATTAAAGCTCTTCACACCATTTGGTCTTGAAGTGATGCAAGAGCGAGGTGTGGACACCAGTGACAATAAAGCACCATCTGGCAAAGTGAACTCCAGGCAAACAATGACAAGCACAAGTGAAAAGAATTGCAATGATTTCCACAAACATGCGAAATACTATAAACTGTGTGACTTAGCAGCTTCCTCCTCCTCACAAGTAAATAAACACGTCTGCAGAAGGCTGTTTGGTTCTGTCTTTTATATGAGCTGAGAATACACAGAGACTGCCCTATTTGCATTTTGCCTTTAAAAAAATACGTGCAGATTTGTGAGCAAGGGGGAAAAAAGGGCAAGAAAGAAAGAAAAAATAAGAACTAACCAGACTTCACTTTTTCTTGGTTCTTTACTGTCAGGGTGATGTACTGGAAGTCTTTATTTCTTTCAGCTTGGGCCCCTCAGTAGTTCATTCTCCTTCCAGCCTGTTCTCATGCCTTTCTTATCACCTGCTGAGGCCTTGATCATGGACAGAGCAGACAAGCAGCAGGGGACAATTAGAGAGGAGTTCAGACTTTGATCATTTGACCATATGTGAATACAACAGCTGACCACATGTTTTAAAAGACAACTAACTTAAAAGTATTAAAAAAATCACAAAGCAGGCATAGATACTTAAATTTACATTTTAATTATCTGGCACAATGGTGCATTCAACTTTGCAGAATATTGAATTTTTCTTCCTAAATGTACACATGTACACATCTCCAAAAGGAAAATCAGCACTTTGCTGATTCTCCAGAGCCCAAAGCAACACACTCTCACGAAAATAAATACTTGGATGATTTAAAACATAAACAACCATATCTATCTAGTAACCTGCAGTTTTTACTGACAGACAAATTCACGAATAATTTCTGTCCTGCAGACAGCCCAATTTAAATAGAAAAACACTGGATTACTTTACCTTTAAAAATACCATGTATTTACTAGTACACAGACATACAACCCTGCACTACTTACACAAGTGATTTTCTTCCCAGAACCTCTCTGATAGCCTTTAAAACTTAATACAGAAATAAAACATGATTTAAAAGCTCGGCTGTTGTAGGGACTTGGTTCTTATTGCCCAGCTCCCTGCTTTTTCTGAAAAAGAAAAAGAAAAAGAAAAAGAAAAAGAAAAAGAAAAAGAAAAAGAAAAAGAAAAAGAAAAAGAAAAAGAAAAAGAAAAAGAAAACAAAAGAAAAAATCTTAATTTACTCAACAGTTCAATCTTTGCTAAATCTTGAAGTTATCAAAGCAAAGGGTCCAGTTGTGAGCAGTTTAACTGCAACCACCTGACCCAAAGTACTTGGGAAAAATCATCGTTGGAAATTTTTGTATACAATAGAAGCGTTATCATCATTTGTGAAGATACAACATCCACTTATCTTCTGCACCTACCAGATAATTAACATATTCATGAAATGGCTATTTACTCTTGAATAGGAGGATAATAGAAAAATAACACTAATTGTTTTGGCGGCAGTTTGTTTAGGAGTTATCTGAGGCAACAAATGTTTCTTTTGTAGTTGTGGAAAGGCAGAAATGCTCCTTTCTGTAAACACTTCTGTCTTCAGCTTTCCTTTGTCCCCGAAATTTGGATACTACCAAGGAAAAACTGTGGAATCAGTGAAAGGAGAAGGAGGAGGATTTAAAAATTAAATTGTAGTTAGTTTTCTTTGGACGGCAACTGTTTGCATATTTTTATTATAATGGAAACCACAGAGTATAACAACATCTTGGAATATGATGTGTTTTGCAAAGTACAAGGAGGGCTGTACCACATGCTGACTGAACAAAACAATGGTACTAATGGGCCATGAAGGGTGTGTACAAAATATTTTAAGAGGCTCAGGCTATTCCAACACTCAGCCTTATTTTTGCTGCTCTGCCTGGACTATACAATGTGTCCTCGCTGCCCAAGCCTGGCTCCAGCGAGGCCAGGGGCTGAGCACGGCCAGGCCAGCGCGGCGAGGGCAGGGCGGGGGTCCCCTCGCAGGCTTTGGTGCCAAAGCCCCCCTCGGTCACACCCAGACCAACTCCAAAACACCCCCAGCTCCCCCTGGGCTCCCCAGCTGCCCAGCCAGCGATGCCTCCAGGTGGCCTCAAAAGCTGCCGGGGACACTCCAGCCACCAGCGCCTCTCCCGTGCTCAGCTCCCCCAGCCCCACCCCACCAGCCCCACGGGTCACCCGGCACAGCAACCCACGGGACGTGACACCCATCCCAACACCACCCCAGGGGACTGACACCCATCCCAACACCACCCCACGGAACGTGGCACCCGTCCCAACACCACCCCGTGTCTCCTCGCTGGGTTCAGAGCTGGAGAGCAGGAGCACAGCATGCAGCTGGAGGACGGGAGTGAGCTCAGAGGATGGAAAAGGAAACCTCTCCAAGCCTGGCAGCTTATCAAAAGGAAAAAACAATCAGTGTGGTGTTTGTCTGCAGCCCACTGAACCTTTCTTGCTCACAATATTAGAAGGTATTGAAGAATCAAATATGAATTATCAGCAAATCTACCACTTGCTTTTCAGCCTGAGGCTGAGAGGTGAGTGGCAGAGGATTCCTGGGCTTTCCCAGGTTACCCTGGAAGGAATTTGGGTTTGTTTTTAAAGCTGAAGTTCACCTCCTCAGCACTCCAAAGCAATTGTTCTCACTGAGAATCTTCCTGCACCTAAGGGCTCTCCATAATAAAATATGGATGCAGTATTAATTAAATATAGATGCAATTTCCTCCTCCTTTCTCTCCTTAGCTGCTATCAAGAACATTAGTGCAGGCGCCTAAGGAAAGCATCGCTATCGGAGAACAGCTGGCACACTAATTAGGCACCGGGGTCTATCAGCCAGCACAGGCCCAGCCAACAGCCCCACCTGACTTCTCCCTGCGCAATTCCCACCCGCCGGCTCCGGGCCGGGGGTCCCGCTCTGCTCTGCACTCCCTCCGCTTGGAGCACAGGAGAAGACACTGCTGATGGGAAGGAATGGGGCTACCACCGAGCTCCAGTGGGTTTTGGTTGAGCTCCCTAAGTGCACCAAGCGTTGTCTCTGTGCTGAAGATGCTGCTAATGGGTCACGTTTACAAAGCATGTGGAGACGCCCTGGCAGCATGGCCATCTTTGGGAAAGGCTAAGGGAAAGCTACTGCCAAGAACAGTGTGGCCGTGTATCAGCTGCCAAAAATTCCTACCCCAGCAGACAGAGTGCTCCAGCCAAACAAAGCAAATCCCGAGCTGGGCCCACTCCCACCTTGAAGCCACTGAAAAAAGGGGATCAACTCCCCCTCCAAGAACAGTAAACCCAGTGAGCAAGAGGGAAGGACCCTGCCACTAAAAGATCCTTTGCTTTCACTGTCAGACAGAGGACTCCAACCTTCCTCCCCTATCCTGGCTGGGCAATTTGACAGAAGCTTTGCATCTGAAGTTGTACCACTGGGACAAAAATATTTTAAAACAAGATTGTAGAATGAAGAGGCCAAAACAGGGATAGGGCATGGCTAGAACCTCACATTCCATTGGCTACAAGACTCACGTATGAGTGGGGAGGGAGATCCATCTTCCAGTGCCGCACCGTGGCTTATGAACCATTTCTTGTGATGCCATTTTCTGTACCCTGTGAGAGCAGCTTCCTCCAGCCCCATCACCACCTGCTCCCAGTTTAGCCAATTACCATTTAATGTCCTCCATCTGTACAAGAGGAGCACTGGTACTTCCTGACCTCACAGGTATGCGTGCGTGTCTGCATGTGTGAAGATAAATATATTAAAGATTGGGAGCCATTCAGGCCCTGGGCCAATGGGAGCCATATAAGTGCCAAGGAGACTAAGACAAATGAGGGCCATATAAAGAGATGGCTGCAGAGCCGCAGCCCTGAGGCTACAGGCAAGAAAGGGGCAGAGGCAGAGACAAACCGTGGGAAAGAGCCCTGTTTGATGTCTCTGACAGAGCGCCCGAGTGCCAAGGGAACGCGGAATAAAGCCCTGCTCCTCACACTGCGCGCTGCGCTGACACCCCGGCCGTCAGGAGGCATCCCAGGGAAGAAGAGGAAAGGTTGTGAAAATAAGCCCGGCTTTAGATCAACATCAGCACTGATAAGGGAGCCTGGGGAATGCAGGAGCCCCGCCACAGCCTCTGAGGAGGTGCCAGTGGTGTGAAAGGGACTTGGCTCCCAGCACAGCTCCTGGGCTCTCCTGGAACCACCCCCAGCTCCTGCTGCAGAGTTTGAGGAGGGAAGCAAGGACTGGGCCAGCAGAGGTGTCCCCACTCAGTCCACGACACGGGGACAGGCACCAGGAGCAGATCCACCCCCTACCTGCCCCTGCATCCCCAAAACTGGGTGGACTTCAGTCTCCAGCTCTGTAAATCTTGCTGCGAAATGCACTTTATAAAGTGTCATAAATCATAAAACGCATCTCCCCCTCAGATCCACTGCTTCTTCTGCAGCTACTGAGGAGGAAAAAAGGCACCTGGGAGAAATCTGGCCCACAAAGGTTCACAAAAGACTGCACACAGCGCCTTACTGGCAAAGAAAGAGAAAAGAACAGAGGAAAGGTAGAGACTGTAAGAGGTTAGAGGGAAAAGCAGCAATATCCTTTGAGAGCTCCCTGAGCCTTTCTGCCTGGTAAGCTTTGGGGATCTCTCTCCGCTTTCAAGAAGAAGGCAGCAGCATTTTTCAGGGGAGAAAAACCCATAACATTGAAGGGACACAAATCCTAACCATCAATATATTTATAAAGGAAATACAATGATGATTTTGCCACAGTGGGTTCAAAGCATCTCCCATGCCCCCAGCTGGTTAAGCAAGGGGAGAGGCTAAGAGGATCTGCTCTCCATTTCCTCACTGCTACACCCATACACTGCTACAGCAACACCTCTTCTCGGCTTCCTTATTCAACATTTATTCAGGCAGTACCCAGAGGCCCTCCCAGATCCTCAATAATGTACAAAACACACAGATGGTTCCACCCCCAAAGATATTTAAAGGCAAACCACAGAGCACAGAAAGGGAGAGGGAACAGGCAGAGGGGCAGGAACAGAAAATACCTCTTTAAATTCGGAGCAGCCAAGAGCAGAGTCACAGAGTCGATTAAAGGATGGGGAGATGCATTTTAGTGAAAGAACTCTGTCTAATTAGCTCATCAAAGCGTAGGTTCCTGCACACCTCTGTGGGAACCAAACTGTGCTCACAGTTCCCCAGCCTAGCAAAGGCCTAAGAGAAACCAAAGTCAAACACAGCCTGACTGGGCTGGAAGTCCCTCACCACAGGTGACAGCGATGCAGATGCATCACTGCAGTTTTTCAATGAGGACAAAGCAGATTGTTTGGAAAAACACCCTTATCCAAACAAAGTCACTCACTTCAGGAAAATCCTATTGCCTGTTTGGGAGAGATGATCACAAAAGAATTAAACACAGGTTTCCCTGCACTACAAGGATTAATCAAATTGAAAAGTATTTAATAGTGGGGTAAAGGATCACAAGAAAAAGTACCAGAATGCAGCAACAATACATATTTGCTCCTGTTTATTTCATAGGTAGAAGGAAGAGATTTGTATATCTCTCCAGAGTCTTAAACTGCTCTAAGATAAAAATGAAGTTCTTCAAATATTCCATACAAACAGACTGCAATATAGTGATGTGTAGTTTTTGCCTGGGGCTTAGAAAAGTTCCCAGCACTGCCATGCTCCATAAGTCTTCAGTTTAAACACCCCCACCACTCTCAAAAAAAAAGAAAAGGAAAAAGATCTGAAGTCACTGAAATTGATATGGATGCAAAGCAGAGAAAGCTTTTTCTAGGGGAATTAATCTTCCCTTTTGCTCATTTCAAAGAGACTGATGCAGCAAAGCCAAAATCCCCATGCATCTGCAGAGGATGATGGAGTAGTTGAGGCAGCAGGTAACCCAGAGCTTCTGCCTGCAGGGACTCAACGGTGTCAGCTCTCAGCTCTATCCAAAATCTACCAAAACTGCCACTAATGTGCAAGTTTAGGACAACTGAAGTTTTAAAATATTTGACAATAAGACCAAATCTCACATACCCAAAAATCACCATGAATTTCCTGAAAACTACATCTATCTGGCCTTTACCTCACTTGTATTTCTGTAGTAAATCTTTTCCTGGGCTTCAATGCTAAAGAAACAAAAGCAGAGCGAGGGCCCTATTTTCATGCATCATACTAAACTGTTCCCCCCCCAGTCATAAACACAGCTCAAATCTGTTGCACTCCTGTTATTTTCAGCACCTCCGTAAAAATCATCTGAGGTAAAAGAAAACACAGCAGCAAAATCAGCAGTTAGCATTACTTTTTGAAACATAATAAATCGAATATTTCACCTAGACTTAGCCAAAAAGGATTCAGTCAAAAGGAAAAAAAAAAACCACAGTTGCTTAAGCCCCAGGAGACGTTTATGCTGTTAAAACAATGCCTTCACTGCCTAGAGAATCACGGAGTGGTTTGGGCTGGGAAGGATCTTAGAGATCATCTGGTGCCAAGTCCCTGCTATGGGCAGGGACAATTCCACTGTCCCAGGGTGCTCCAAGCCCTGTCCAGCCTGGCCTGGGACATTCCAGGGCTCCCCACAACGCCCAGCCCGAGGGCGAGCAGGGCCAAAGGCAAACGGGGCAGCCTGGCACAGCGAGTCAGGGGCTGCTCCCACCAAGGCTCACACTGAGCTCATTTCCCTTTGTCCTCCCAGCCTCAACAGCAGCACAATGAAAGGGCTCATCCCCAACAGGGTTAAGTGAGCCAAGACAATCCGGAGAACGACACAAACAGAGATTTCCCCTTGTGGCATTACTCTTGATTTTTCAAGCATCCACAGTTACAGGAAAATTACTATAAATTTGAGGAGAAATTGAAACTTGGCACTTTTCCCTATGTTTTTATTTAAAAGAGAGAGGGGGAAGAAAGAGAGAGAGAAAAAAAGGCAAAACACCTTTTGGTATTTGTTCTTTCCTGGTTTCACACTTTAGAAACCTGGACTAAAAATAAGAGAGCTAAGAGGAGCTGTCAGACTTGCACCATCCTGTCTCTCTGGCTCCTCGGAGTGACACACTGACATTTCCGGCATTGTCCAAAGGAAAAATCACGGCAGAAGCTGAAAACACGGAATGGGAGAGAGCTGGGAGCCAATCGCAGCAGTGGGTGTGCGCCCGCAGAGATCCCGCTGCAGGTGACCAGACCCCAGGCAGGGCTGGGAGAGCTCCTTGTGGCCCAGCCGCCGCTAGAGGAGGTCAGAGTGCCACCGAGAGAAGGGTGCGACGCTTCCCAAAGCTCTGGGAGACGAATCACAGCCTGAATTATCACAAACAGAGTTTGCATTCCCTTCTCACCGTTTATATTTTTTCTAACCGAGGAGTCTCCTCAATTTCAATGAGATTCAGTAGGAGCTGGGGGGAAATGATGTGACACACACACCCAAGATGTCTCCAAATTTTATTTAAAACCCAAGGGATCCCAGACCCATAGACATCACCTCTAGTCATCGCTAGCGATGCTAAATCATCATGATTCAGAGAATTTCTGCTGCACAAATCAAGCGGCTGCAAGATGGAGTTACCTATTTTTCTTTTAAAACAAAAGCTGAAATTTTCCATCCCTTCTATTCCTTTCTATGATCCCCAGAGAAAGTCTTCAAAATATGAGCTGAATACAAAATAAAAGTTGACAAACCAAGACAGCAGGACAGCCTTCAGAAGGACTCCAATTTGAACATAAAAGATAATCTTCCCATTTCTAGGACCATCTCACCATTTTGGGTGGACCCAATTGCTAATTTTCAAGGGTACAGGACTGCTTATTTTGTGGGCAAATTTCTGGCACTGGCAGAACAGACAAAAACCTATAATTTGAAAAGATAGCAAGACTACAGACCTCAGCCAATTTCAGACTGTAGCTGCAGTTTCAGGGCCATGAGTTGTTTACCTATCGAGCATTCTTAGATCCTTAAAAGGAGCAGAATGGTTTCTAAAGGCTTCCAGCCCACCTCTCTGAGCACGTTTGGCTGTATCCCACTTCCCACGGTGATATGCTGGAATTCCAATCCTTGCCATGCCCTGAGCGTGTCAGAACCCAAGCTCCCATCGCCCTGAAAGACCCAAAGGCACAAGGCTCACCTGCTGCAGGGTGCAGCTCTGAGGACAACTGATGGTTTCACTCTCTGCAGGAGATGCTTGGATGGAGTTCCTGAATAAGGCTACTGCAAGATGCACATCACAAAACCAGCTAGGCCTGGACCTCTGCTGCAATCCCGAAAAAGGGAAAATTTCCATGGTAATGCCTTAAGAATTCAGCTGGAGAGAATGGGACAAGATGCATTGTTAAGTAACTGTCACCAGCATGAGCAGGCACTGTGCACTGGGCCAGCTCCAACTCTATTTATTTGTGTCTGTACACAAGGCACACATACAAACATGCAGCTATACATTTAGGGAGGACAGATTTTACTTTGTGGCATTGCAATTCCTTCCCCAATATTTTTTCAGTTAGGGAATTCGTATACGATCTCTCTATTCCTCTTACAGAACAAGTTCCCTGTTTCAAACAAGAAACAAATAAACAAAGTCTCTCTGTTGTAAAAGCAAGTCCCTCTGCAGCAAATATATCAACTCCAGCCCACAGTATTAGACTGACATTTCAGCAAAAAGCAAATAATAAATACTTATACATGACATATAGTCTACCACAGGCACTATGGTGGGGCACTAAACAAAAAAAAAACCCAAACAAACAAACAAAAACAAATAAACAAAAAAATCATTGATAAAACAAAAAAACTTTTCAAAGCATTGAATATAAAAATCATCTTAAAGGATAAGTTCTTCCCCAGCCTCCAGAGTGTTTTGTCCCCTGTAATACCAATCAGAGTAGCCAGAACTCAAGCATTAGGATGTAGCGGGGCACTACTCTGGAACATGACATTTTAACACAATGGTGGCTACCTCTGAGCCTCAAATAAACAGTACTACTTAACTGTAAAATAAACTCTACAGGCTCTTCCAAAGAGCTCCATCAACTTGGATTAAATAGCATCCATTTCATGTGGCAAGAGGTACACCATATTCTGTGCTGAACTTGGCTATTTTAAAAATTAATTAGGCAATTATACACATGGGGAAACTGTTCTAGTAATTTAGCTGCTTAATCAAATCCCAGGTACCAAATTATGGACCTGATCCTGCAGTTCTTATTCAAGTCAAACTCCTATTGATGTCAGTGGGAGTTTTGCCTAATTAAAGATCAGGACATACACTTGTGCAAGCCTGCTTCTAAACGACAGCTTTGAATTTAGTCTCAGGAATATGAATATGGCTCTGAATCCCAAATCGTTGCCTACAAGTTTCTCACGTGAGACTTTGGGTATATTAATATATATTTTTCCTAAGTCTGGCTCAAATTAACTTCTAGGTAAAGTCTGGAGATTTAGCTAAAGACTCTTAAAAGGCCCAATGGCAAACTGACCTAGTTTTGCAATTTTTTTTAAAACCTATTAAATACTGCTACAAAACAAGGAGCAGGTTGTAAAAATATCAGCTACAAATGGTGCTTAGCTGGAGGAGCTGGCTTTGTGTTACTGTTTGGATCAGTGCAGTCCACACAAGGTGTCTCCAAGGGGTCAGTCGAGTACCTTCCTGAAAGGCACTGTCCCAGGAAAAGGTTCTGGCTGGAATGGCCACGTCTCTGCTGAACAAGCTGCAACAGGAGAACGTGAGGAGAGTATTGGGGGTGGAGGAGGAAGAACAGCGTCCTCCCTCCCGCTCTTCGGTCCCAACCACCACAGAAGCCCTTGCGGGGGCACTTCAGGCAGGAGCAGAGCGGGCTCACGGGGTCGTGGAGAGAGCTGTCTTCACCCTGGCTGCTCCTCCTGACGGTACCAACCCCGCTGCCTTCCAGCGGCTGCGCTGACATACTCTGCTGACCTTGCCTCTGCAGACGCCTTGGTGATGTGTCAGGGGGCACACACTGAAGCATCACAGGCTAGGAAAAGGTAAACCAGAATCAGTCAACAAGCAAGAAATCTGGTGGAGCAGAAGACTGCTAAACACTGACAGTTGCCTGGGTAGTATTAGATTCTTAAAGGGAAATGTCTGTCTGTCAAAAAAACATGGGAGTGGGCATATACCCCAGATCCCTTCTGCTCAATGGCAAGGAAGGGCAGCAAAACTCTTTTTCTTTTAAGCAAAATAGAAATAACACTTTCCGGCGAGCACTGGGGTGTCTGTGCACTTGCTGAGTTACACCCCCAAAGCAGGAAGGACAAGACCTTGTGTGTGTCTGAAGATAGAAGGAAATCACAATTCTGTGTAATATATTGAAGCAATTGACCATGAAAAGGTTACGTGTTAGGAAATAATTATCTCTAGACACAGCTACTGACAAGGTCAGTGTCCACAAGGATTATTTCCTGCTCACCCAGTGCCTGCTGCTGGAAGGGAGGTGGGTCTCCAACGCTCCCAGCCCCACATTCCACTGATGCTAATGGCACTTGTGCACTGAGTGGCCCAGCAGCTGAAGCAGATAACCAGGAGTGAAGGGGTTAAGTGCCTGTCACAATAGAAACCTCTGGGGGCACTTGACCTTTTCACATTTTTTATTCAGGAATGAGCATTTTGTGCCTGTTGGAGGAAGTTCATCTACATTTGTCCTCATTCTTCACCCTGTTTGTGTATTGTCCCTTCCCTTCGCTCAGTGCCCCACTGTCCCATTGAGTACCAAGCAACCTCTGTTGATGAATATGAATTTAGAGCAAAGATAGAGGGGACACAAATACTGCACATTGATCAAGTGACTTACAAGGAACTTAAACATATTCAAGGCATATGTTTCTGCCGAAGAGCTTCCTGCACATATAATACTCACCTGTCAGTACCTTGGCGTGAAGAGGAAGAAAATCACAGATAGTGAACAGGAGCACTGTGCTAGCTGGAGCAACAGTCTGACAAGAGCATAAAAGATGCTTAAATACTACAAAAAAGACTAAATCACAGCATTGACTTTCACATGCTAAAGAATGTGCCAAAAGGAAGGCACAGTGATACCTGTCCTTGGTCTTTCATTCAGCAATTAGACTGTGAATTCCTCTGTTCCAAGAGGGAGGGACTGCAAACCTTTCTGACTGCAAATCAGCCAAGGAGGATAAATCCAGAATGAGTTTGTCACCGTCTGTTTCGTTTAGAGGCAGATATTCTAAAAAGGTGCAAGCAATATTCAAGACCTTGATCCTGCTGGGATCAAGGAGAGTTTTGCATTGGCTTAAATAAGAGCAAACTCCAGTCTTGGAGCACGTGTGTCCAATTTGTTAATGTTTTGGGTTCAAATAAAAAACAAATCTCAAGTCTTCCCTGCATGGGAGTTTCAACCACATTCTTCCACTGGGGGAGAGCATGAGGGCTTAGACAAGAAAGAGTTTCTGAATGATCTAAGTGAATGGTCCTGAGGAGACTGGCATTACTGTGAGCTTTGAACACAACTACAGAGGGTCTTTTATGGATGTACTCCAGAGGGGAGATCCTTAGATGGGTCCTTTAATGCCTACCCCCATATGCAATCCAGATGAAATTCTTTATCAGATGGGGCCCGGATCTTGCTCCCATTAAAAGTTCTGCCACTGAATTCAGTGGGAGCAGATCTATTTGTCTTAGATGCTTATACAGCTTCCCTTATCTCAGTGCCTCAAAATAATTACCCTCCATTCTTCTGAGTCTGGGGAATTCTGTTTTCTCCACACGCAGTTATGTGTCACACACATATCCAGGGCAGGAAACGGCCTTAACTCCAACTATCCCAAACCTTAGACCAACGTACAATTCCACACTTTGTCACCACCATGAAACACCTTTTTCAAGTGGAGACACAGAAGCTGGATCAGAGCAGCCAGCTCCCTTCTCCTGTTTGGACAAGGAGGAGCAAAGCCATGTGAGAAAACAACATTCAAGTATCTCTCACTTCTTTCTTCAAGTAAGTTTTTCCAACTGATCTTCTGCCATTGGCCTTCCTCAGCCACTACTGGATGAACAGGAGTCAGCCCTTGGCTGCTGAACTATGCTGCAGTTCTAGAAAACATCCTTCACAACTCGTACATCTGCACTGGCTGCTTTCCAGGACTTAGCAGCCCATCCCAAGATAAAAGCAGTGCTCCAATATAGCAGTAGGTACAAAACCAGCACTCTAGCAAAATTTCTGGGGCCTTCAGTCACGGTCCACAGTGTCCCACAGGTGGCAGGTAACTGCATTGTCATCAAACTGTCCTTGAAGCACATCCATGAAAGAGCTTTTGGGAGGATTCAGTGCAGAGTAGAAGGCAGGTCTTGGACTAGAACAAGAAGTAACTGAAGACACCTGAACCTCACTCAGGAGTGTTCCCTGGCAGTGAATACTGCAAAATCCCTGAAGTGCTGGAAAACTTCCAGAAAGATCCCATTCCCAAGGGACAGGCGTGCCCCTCCAGCCAGCATCTGCGGTCAGTGTCACCCCACATCTCCAGGGATGTGTCCCAGGACAGCGCCAGCCTGCAGGGATGAGCAGTGGTGCTGCAGGGACTCCTGCAGGCCAGCAGAGCCAGCCCATGCCATGGAAACACCCCTGCACCAGGGAGATGCCACAGCAGCCTCCTGGAGAGGCAGCAGCCTCTCCTTCCCTGGCAGCTTCATGTCACACCTGTCCCTAGGCCAGCCAGCCCTTCGCTGCACCTGACAGCCACTTACCACCATTTAGCCCATGGCTGCTTGAGTACTAAAACGGAAAGCATTTTGAAAGCAAAATCACCTCCCTGGAAGTTTGTTATTATTTACATTTCTGTTAGCCCCAAAAGGGCTCCAACTGGGCTTTACAGCAGCCAGTCCCCATGCCCCCGAGTGAAGGCTGATAGCCCCAAAGGGAACTTGGGAAACACAGGGAGAAGAGATCTCTGGGAGTACTCAAAGGAGAACCCAGGTTCCCCATTTCCAGACTAATACCCTGCCCAATGGCTCCCTCTCCATTTTCAGGAGTACTGACCCAAATACATAAATGAAAGCAAGCGTGTGTTGTTTATTTCCAAGTATGAATGGCATGGTTTCCCCTGGGCTCCATGTTTCTTGGAATTATTTGAACTGGAAACCAATCAGCCTGTATTCGCTATTGATTTATTTTCTAAAAATCTCTCATCCCTAAAGTAACAGTGCCTTTCCATGTCTCAGCCTGCTGTTTAGCGACACAGTAATCTAAAAGCTATTGATCACTTGGGTCTCTACAGCCATAACATATCTTTCTAAGTGCCTTCATGTAGGACTATTTGCAATACAAGTACTCTAAACGGCAGGGCTGCTAATAAAATCAGCAAAGATATTCATGGAGATGTAACCCTTGTGTTGTAACGCAGCATGGACAAAGGCCAGTGGAGGCCAGCACCAAGAGGGAACAAGTATGGTCATTATAAGAGAAGTTGCATTTCTCTTTGAACACCAGATGGACCACAACCAAATTTTAGTCTAAGCAGGCATCCCAGCCTGGACACAGACTGGTCAAATTACTCCCTACCCAGACAGGAGAGTATCAGTGCTGGAGACACCAAGACGGTCTCATTCTGCTGCAGCAGTTCTACTTGGCTCCAGTTTATCTGCAGTTCCCACCATCCTGCATAACTCCTCCTTTTCTGCAATAGTAGTCAGGGCTGGTGCATCCCACGAGACAGGATCTGGAGAGAGGAAGGTGTGGATGCCTCACGGGGGAGTGCTGCTGCAGAAGTGCTGAGAGCTCCAGCTCCTATTGCCATGAAGGGACATTATCAGCTGCGTTTTGTTTCCACCCCCCTCGACGGTCTGCATTACCAAGAGCACAGGAGTCCCAGCTGACCTGAAGCCAGACAGCACAGCAGCTTTACGAGGACCTGCCTCAGCGCCATGCAGGAGTTATTTAGACCAGGTTCTGTTTCAGCAGGAATATCAATACAGATATCAAATTCAGTCAGGAACAAGGTCTCCAGAGAGGACACTCTAGTGCAGTACCCCAGCCGAGACATTCTCTGAGCTACACATTGAAACAAGAAATGTGTTGCCCAACACAGAGATAAGGTGTCTGCAAGTCAGGAGCTATCAGCATGTGCCACCTTACCCAGCCAAGCCTCAGTGAACTGTGCCTTCCCAGTCCCCTCCAAAGAGAGCCAAAATGTGCTTGTTTTACATGGCCCAGCTCAGCTCTGCAGCCCGGGCTCTGTCCCACGTGGCAGCGTTGTCTTCGTGACCAGAACAGAACTTTTGCCCCCCATAAAATGCAATCAGTCATGGGAGCAGGACAGCTCTCCCTGACATGGCCAGGCAGTGAGCCTGGAGACAGCCGTGCTCAGTAACATTTCCAGAAGCAGCTTTCAGGAAACATTTGCAACCATTTAAATTTCCCACCCAAGAAGTTTTGCACTTGTCAATTTACCTTATGGCACAGGTTTTTAATTTAGTTGTACGGGAAGAAACTTTATATGCCTCAAATTTTATATGTTAATGCCAGATGTGAACACAATAGCATGTGTTCCCTCTCTGCCTGCTGCACTTCTTGGGAAAGGATGCTGAAATGCTGCAGCTCCAAATACTCACACAATCAACAAACCCCTGCCCCTCTTCTTCAGCATTTCCCCCAGTGCCCTGGGGAATTCCAACTGGCAAGACAATCTGCTCATACATACTTCCCAGCCTTCTGAGCACAAAATATCCCTGGATGCAAAAGGATTAAAGACAAAAATTTGATTTGCTAATTACTAAAGATAATAAGGAAACTGCTGAAGACCATGCACCGTCTATTGCAACATGAGAAGGCATTCCAGCTGCTTCCATGTATGGAGAGGATCGGGATTATTGATCCAAAAAGCTTTTAAATTAATGAAGGTGCCAGAGTTTTTTCTATTACATAGACCTGAGACGGAAGAACATGAAAAGATACAACTTCTTTTGATTATCATTGTTCTGCTTTAAAACTAGAAACTCCTTTACACATTTTACTGTTTGGGTTGTTGTCTTTTCTCTTGAAGGTAAATATTTTTGCAACTCTTATCAGTTCTTAAAGTGTAACTCAATACATGATACATGAGTTTGTCCTCCTGCACCTCCAGCACTCTTCCAAAGGCATCCCTGAGGACAACGCATACAACTCCAAACTCCAGGAATCCTATCATGTATAAAAAATAGCATTACCTGTTAATGGCATCACAGAGTTTGCTTTTGTTAAACAATAAACAATATTTTCTTGTTAGAATCACTGACCAAACATTGCTGTCACTGGCACGGCCAGCTTCCCCCAAAGCCTGGGCCACAGGAGATGGCCAGGCATGAACTCTGCCTTGCCCAAGCCCACCTCTCACTTTCATCGTGATCCCTGAAGGAAGAACTGCCCCTGCACATTCAAGGGAAGCAAGATGCGTGCTGGGGACAGCCAGGGCTGGTGAACAGGGAGAGAAGACCTCTCTGCTGGCCTCCCTCTGTGTCCATCACTGCGCCCACGCTGCTGCCTCAGCCTCCAACTTCACACCCCACAAACAAACTCACTCCTGAGTCCATCCTCGCCGGGACACCTGCCCAGCTGGGCAGTGTGTGCGTTTGCCCCAGCCAGCCCGCTCTGAGCCCTTGCTCAGCTTTACACCCCTCAGCAAAGCAGGGAGAGACGGGGCCCAGGGCAGCTCAGCATGGCAGCGCAGAAGCCACGATGGGGCCCATTTCAGTTCGATTTGTTGCGGCACTCTAGATGCAAGATGAAATCTGAGAGATGAAATCTGAGCAATTTCTTGCTTCTCTTCTTTCTGGACAGTTATTAACACTATAAAGAAGGCTGAACAGTGGGGCTTCCCAACCCCATTATTGTCAAGGCCTATTTCAAAGGCAGTGGCTGAAATGCCCAGTGCTGCCTTTGTTGATCCTGGGCTCAGGTCTCCACGTTCACTTCTGTCACCGCAAGGCTGAGCAAATTAACCATAAGCTTTCTCTGGAGGGGTGGAGGAGGGGAGACAAGGACGAGCACTGCCTCAGCCCTGTGCCCATTATCCTCACTCCACTCCCAAGTTCCGTGTGTGGAAGTGGGGGAAGCAGAAAAGCCACACAGTGCCAGCTCTCCCGCCTGAAGCCCTGCGCCCGCCTCTCCAGGCACCACTGTGGAGCCAAGGCTGGGCTCTGAGCGGGTGCTGCAGTCGGACCAGGCTGCCATACCTGCCACCAGCCCTTCTGATCACAGAGAAACACAAAACACATGGGCTCTTTATTTTCCACCTGCAGGAGAGGGTTTATTTGTCCCCAAGACCCGTGACAAGCTTATTACAGACCGTTTCAATTCGAATCAACTTGTCAAGAAAAGAAAGTGGAGAAAACGCATTAATTAAACAGCTTTACTCATGCAGAAAAGCTGCCAGCATGAGCATTTTAAATTACCTGGGCACACCTAGTGGATTTGCATTCCCTTGGCACAGCTTTGCTCTGGCCCACAAAGCATCATCCACTCCACACTTCCCATCTGAGCCAGGAACAAAAGAGACTGACAGCCCAGCACCACCTTCCCCGCTTGGGGGCTAGCGCCCTTCCCCAGGGATTTTGTGTCAGTTTATGCAGAAACCTTGCTCCTGCTCGATGCAGGGACAGGAAGTTTGGATTCTTCTATAAAACTAAAGACCAAGGCAAAAAGAGGCCTTCTAGAAACAAAGGAGGTGGAGCGGTGCCAGCAGGGGGGTAACTGCATGCCATTGTTAAATATTAACATAAAATAAAGCAGTAGAAATGGATGTCCATCAACAGAATTAGAAGGAACTAAGTGAGTTTAAGAACAAAAGGTTTACTTATTTAAATTACAGGAGATGAAAAACAGCTGGGAACGCAATTTATAGCACAAAGTACAAAGCTACAAGACTGCTAAATGTAATTATATTTCAAAGTACGTTTCCCCCTACATTTTAAACTAAACATGTACAATTATTTTAACTAAAATAAAACTAATGACAATGTAGCCTTTAGATGTTCCATCCCTTCCCTCAATCACTTTCATATTCAGCTCATCCCTTTATATTAACCCAAGAGTTTGATTCCCTCATCCAAATAGAGGTCGGCTTTTCAGATAGAAGACTAAAGCTTGAAGAAAGAAAACCACTACCAGCAGATCTTTAATTTTAAAAATTACCTCTTACTCTTAAATTCATGGACCTTAGATTGTACTTTCATATTTATTTTTATCACTTCTCTGCACAAAGAAAGACTGGAAAAGTAGCTGACTAATTAACTTCACTATTTGTCACATTTGATTTGTACATTTAGTCATGGCAGGGATGCTTAAGATATTTAAAGGTATTCAAAAGTTTAAGATTTTGGAGGTTTTTAGAAAAAGAGCACCAGTGCCAAAGGCCAGCAGGGTCAGCATTAAGGTGATATCTGCATCAAGGCCTGGGTTTGCAAAACCACCCTTTATTCCACTTTTTTGCCACAAAATTCTCCAGGTGAAAGAACTTCCCTCACCCGAGACACTGGGTTGTTTTCCTCTGCTTCTGCAGAGCTGCTGTCTGGTTCTGGGAGCAGCAGACTCCATCTCAGTGGGCATCAACCACGGGCTCCCCAGGGTCCTTGCTATTAATGGCATTTTAATTCCAGGCATTTCTAGCACTGAACCACACAACTGGAGCCTGACCTGCAGAGCTGCCTCCTGAAGCTGCCCCTTGTGATCAGACCTTCATTTAGCAGATCAAATTCAGCACAACAAAGGGTTCCTCGCCATCCCGCAGAAGTGCATCTCTAATGGTCGCTGCTTAAGGCCAGGTAACATTCAAAAAATTAGACCTGAGAGGTTTTCAGAAAAATCAAAATGCTGGCACAACCAACTTTATCCCACTATTAACTTTTCCAGCAGAAAAAAAGAGTTCAGGACCTTAGTCACACATCAATACATTACATTTCTTAAAGTTTCCATTTAGTACAATTTTCATACTTAAAATATATCCAAAAGCCAAATGAAGCCTTTTTGTCTCAGTAAAAAAATAAACCTTTTTCAAAACAAAATGGTTTGCGACTACTTACTGTGACAAATTTTTCTAGGTTTAGGTAATCTCAAAAAAAACCTGTTTCAGATGCCAAATAATTGCCAAATGAAAAAATAAGAACAGTTACTTGGGCAGATCTTTTTAAAGCCTAAGAACACACTTCAAGTGTTCTGGGCTGCAACAAGCCATTAGTTTTGATTCACCTAAAAAAAATTACTGATTCACCAGAAATTCACTGAAAAAAGTACCAGCCCCTACTAATGAGCTATAAAAAACACATGCACATATAAATTAGTTTATGTTCTTCTGACAACAGCCCGTACCAGATGTTTCAGAGAAAGACACAAGAAGCCTTGAAGGAGACAGATGTGAGATAATCTGCCTCCCACCATGGGTGTTTTCCTAATCCCTTAAAACCTGAAGCAGAAGGTTGAGTATCTTTCCAAAAACATTGCAGCAGTTTCTGTTTGCATTGGCTGTTATTACAGACAAAGCCAGCAATGACAGCTTTTACAAGCTCTGCTTTCAGTTACTTGCAACTTTGCAAAAGTTTGGACAACGTTTCATGCCAGGTACTTTTTGGATTCAATTTTTGCATTCTCTTTGGATTGTTTCTGCAAGAAATATTAATATACTTTTAAGAAAACTACTTGAGGAATATACATCATTCCACAGGCATTATAACAAACTCTTGCTGACTGCCTCAAGGCACAGACAGCTTCCCAAAGGAACAGTCCCTTACACTTCAGCAAAGTGGCTTTGCTGGTGACAGGGATTTTGCTGTACCCTTTACTAATTTAAAAGAAATTTTTAAAAAGAAGAAAAAAAAAATCACATTTGCCAGGTTATAAATCTTTGGGGAAGAGAGAGTCAGCACAGTTCTCTTAAAACACCATGTTCACAGAGCAGACTCCAGCCGGGCTCAACAGGGGCTGAGCTGGAAGTTCTCTTCCCCTGCTCCCTAAAGCAGCAGCAGAAGAGCCAAGGCTTGGGATGCCACCACTCCCAAGACCCTGCTGCTTCTGGTACCAGCACAACATGAACAGGCTGCAGAAAGCATGGACAGTGAGAACTGTATCTGGAAGAGAACAAATCAGGGAGGAGCACTGAGCTGGAGAAGCTGGAAGCTGCTAAGAGCAAACAAGGACCTGCTGCCAGGGCCAGGACGTCACCGGAGGAGGACGGAGGCACGGCCCTGTGAGAGATGCAGGCAGCGGCTGGAGGAGCCACCGTGACACAGTGAAAGCCCCAAAGGCCACAGAAGGGGTTGAGTTGGAAGGGATCTTGAGGATGATCTCATTCCACCCCCTGCCATGGGCAGGGACACCTTCCACTGTCCCCAGTGGCTCAGAGCCCCGTCCAGCCTGGGACACTGCCGGGGACGGTGTGCTGAGGGCACCGATGGAGGCAGCGAGGGCAGGGCGTGGTGCTGACACACGGAGCACAGGGGATGGCACAGGACAGGAGTGTCACAGGGAAAAACCTGAAGAAACCCAGGGAAAAGATGCCACGCCCAAAGAGCCAGAGAGGGCAAGGAGACCTCTCCAGTGCAGGGAGTGAAATGGAAACAGAGGTGCCTCCGACAAACATCATGTTCCTGCAGGGTCTCTGTCCTCCACAAGGCAGATCACACACGAAGGCATTTACCCGTCCTTCCTTTTGTCCTATCCCAGTTACAGGAAACACGTAGCAAATCTGTCAGGGAGCTGAAGTCTCGATTACTACAAAGTTGCAATATTTGGATGCAAATACTTGGATCAAAGAGTAGATGTCTGAGAAAAAAAGCTTTATCACCCAATGTTGTGGTTTTGATGCGGTGTCCTGTGCAGAGATCCTGTTATACACACAGTTTTACTGGCTTAACACAACGTGCTATCTTAATCAGTTCGTCTACAAAAACCTAAATGCTAAACAAACAACAGTTTTGTTTAAAGTAAGTCTTATTCCAGCCAATTTTAAACAGATCAGGAACAGATTAAATTTAAGAACTTTGCTGAACCACTCTACACTGTCTTACAGTTTCAAAGTGGAAATATACATGCAGAAAATCCACAAGCAAGACAGATTTTGCCAGTATCTTTTGGTACAGGCCAAATGTTCAGATGCTGAAGTATTTGCACCTGAAACAACTGAAATCAACTCCTAAAGTTTAACTGCAAGCAAGATAAGAACAACATGAACTGCTGCAAAAACAGTTACTAGTGTCCTGACAGAAAAAAGATTAATTAAAAGAAAAAATGAAAGAAAAGAAAAAAGAAATCTAGCTCCCAGGAGATTACTGCCAGAAGAGAGGCCTTGTTAAGACATTTCTGATTTGTTATTTTTGCAAAATGAACTATGAAGTATTCAGTATAATAATTCCAGATATAATGTACTCAACAAAAAGGAGAGGTGCCTTTTTTTTAAAAGAATGCATCCTCTTTGCTTTTTATTTGGTTTGTTTGAATATTAATTTTTTTAAAGTCATAGTTCTACAAAAGGCTTTTTATGGCTGAAAGTCAGAATTCACAACATGAACATATGAAAAACTCTTTAAAAGACTGGAGTCTTGTTGTATTTCCCTGCTACAGCCTGCAGCCTATACACCAGAGAGACAGCAAAAATCTCACCAAAACCAGGAATGCTTTAATAATAAATAAAAGCTTTCCTGTCATTGAAAAATATTTTCACCACAAAAAGTAACGTATTTTTAATTATAATGTTGAACATCTCTTCAACATGAGGACGTTTTCCCTGAGAGAACCCTTAGCGCAGAGGCACACGGTGACACATCTGCTCCAGCCCTGGGGACACCACCGGAGCCGCCTCATCCTGAGGCACTGCAGCACATCTGCACCAGGAGCTGTGGTGGGACCCGTCCGGGTAAAACAGGCAGCAGAACTCAACATGGTTGAACTTTATTCATTTGGACAGAGAAGCAACTGCCTTGCCCTGCCTTCCCCTCACCATGACATTGAATCCTCTGTTCTGCACAAGGGCGGGTGAGCACCTCTGGTTTCTGTGTCCTGTCGAGGACGTTTCAAGCACGGAGCCAAACGAGGAAGGTGCAGCAGTGGGACTGACAAGGTCCAGAGCAGGGCAACGGAGGGAGGCACCGCAGCCTGGGGACACAGCACGAGGCACGAGCTGCACGTCCCTGTGAGCTGCACGTCCCTGCACATCCCTGCGAGCTGCACATCCCTGTGAGCTGCGCATCCCTGTGAGCTGCGCATCCCTGCACATCCCTGTGAGCTGCACATCCCTGCACACCCCTGCACGTCCCTGTGAGCTGCACGTCCCTGCACATCCCTGCACGTCCCTGCACATCCCTGTGAGCTGCACATCCCTGCACGTCCCTGTGAGCTGCACATCCCTGCACACCCCTGCACGTCCCTGCACATCCCTGCGAGCTGCACATCCCTGCACGTCCCTGTGAGCTGCACATCCCTGCACACCCCTGCACGTCCCTGCGCTGCTGGGACCCCAGGCCTGTCCCAAAGCCAGCCCTGGACACGCAGGAGGGGTGAGCGATGTGGAGTCAGGGTGTGCTGTCCACCCGCAGAGCCAGCACGGGGAGTGACTGTCACAGCACACGGGTGGGGACCCTGGGGGAGTGGGACCCCATCACCCGGGAGAAAGGATGTTTGGCCGTGTCCGTAAACGATGCAGATCCCACTGTCACTGACTGAGATGGCTTCTCGCAATTACACATCAACTTTTCACATACCTGCTTTCACGTGGGTACTTTTTTTTTTTAAACATTTTTTCTCCCGGCTACCTTTTAAAGCTTATTGCTGATTTTCCACTTTGTTGCATCAAAAAACCCGCAAAGACTGTTACAAGACCACAGCTAAGCATCTGCAACTTATAAAACATTTAAAAGCTTTACATTTAACCTATCTATTGGCAATAAAACATACTCCAACACAAATTCACTGTTTGAGACAGATGTTTGAAATATGAATGAATGTTTGAATATTCAGTTTTAAATACTCATGATAAAAGAAGCTGCAGAGACACGCCATTGATCTAATACTTGTTTGCACATTCCTTAGGGCTATGCATGAAGCATAATGGGATTTCTATGTTACTAAACAACAAAAGGTGTAAAAATGCCTTTTCAGTTGCAAACTTTGTTCATTTATTCCTGTGGCAAAAGAATGCAAATCTTAAGTCATTTTTTTGCACTGACATCTAGTCTTTCTCACACAGAAAATTCCTTAAAGAAACAAGAAGAAAGTTCAGAATAAAGTCAGGCTTCCTCCCCCACATGTCCCCGGGAAAAAAAAAAAAAAAAGGAAGAGAAAAGAGAAAAGATAAAGAGAAGGAAATGTCACTTAACCCAATTGTACCTGCCAGCTAAAAGCAAAGGCTACTTAAGTGGGTGACTGCAAGCCATGCGGCGTGTATGCCAGTATAAACATGGATTTGCAAGATCCAGGCTAAATATCCGTATGGTTAAGTCTTCAGTATTTCTACTGCACGAATTTCTGCCCCAGCCCTGGGGTGAAGTGACAGAACCTCCTCCCTGACAGAGGTGACAAAACAACTCTACAGGAAGGCAAACGATAGCTGGTAACATAAACATGAGCAAGGAGATACTCTTTAAATAGCAACATTCCCTGTTACTACCTCCAGTTTTGGTCTCTTCAACCTTTTATGTGTAGAGTGGGAGAGAAGCTTTTATATTCACTATGAAATTGCAGATATTTAAAATTAATACTAAAGCAGGAACTGAAAGAATGGGGTGGTGGGATGCATTTTCAAGGAGTGTAGGGAAACAGTGTTAATGTCAGAATCAATCCTTGAGCTATGAATAACTTAACTTCAAAGCTGATGCCACTGTCTGACTGAGCATCCTGTGTCTTCAAGGAAGATAAAGCCACATATGTAGTCAAACCAATGTTTAATTCAGATTACTCAGAACAATACAGAAAGTAGACTGGAGCCAATTAAACTAAGCTTTCACTGACTGATAAAAATGCCATTTCCCATCCGTTCTGTGCCCAGCAAGGAGCAGTTTGGGAGTGCTACAGTTCTGAACCACATTTACTGACCTAACACATTTTTATGCTTAACACATCAACACCAGAACTTCAATTATGACAGTTGATATTCTCCACCTTTCAAAATGGAAAGAACTTTACCTCCACCAGGAACAAACCCTCATAAACCTAAACTGATTGTGTAGAAGTACAGGGAATATTTTCCAATTAAAAACACCATTTCTGTAGGAGATCAATTGGAAAATGTGAGGTACTTTGCTCAGGCACCGTGCATGTGTTCAAGTGCACGTTCTGCTACCAGTCTTGCTACTGTCATTCAAGAACTCGAGGCAAATGCAGGCCCTGTTCTTGCCCAGGGCCAGGTTTTGGTTACTCTGTGATGCCTCATATGAGACACTCTGCCCAGGGCCCCACCACACAAAGAACAAGGACAGTCGTCTCCCAGCCCATGTCCTGTGAAACAACACGCCCCAAGAAGCTGCAACTTAATACCTGAGCTGCCCAGACACAAAACATTTATGTTGACTTAGAAAAGTATAATGAAACATTTCAGACTTCAAAATTTAGTATTGTGACTCCATTGAGTCACATCTTTCCAGAATAACACTTGCTGGCACTGCTGAGAGTGAACACAAAAGTATCCCAATCCAAGAATTTACAGTTAAGCGAATTTAAATCTTTTGGGATCTGATTCCAAGACAGCCAAAAATTTTATAGGTAACTGATGGGGGACTATAAAAGGCTTCAAGTTGGCAGAGCTACCCAGCAAGACAGACTGGTCACCTGGCAGTCAGGTGCAAACGATAGTGTCTGAAACCTGGAAAAAAGCCCCTTCATCCCTGCAAGGAAGGTGCCTGAAGATCTCACTACTGATTATGTTCAGCTGCAAGTCTTCCATAGAGCCCTATTTCTAAAGGGGCCCCAGTACTCCTTCCCAGTTCCTTAAAGATCTATTTTCACTGTGACTTAAATCCCCACTCGTAAAGCAAAAGCAGCTTCATCCCTGTGCCACGCCTTGCCCACCTCTCTATGCAATTGCAAGGTCTTTGGGGTAAAAGAACTGCAGGTAAGGCCTCACACTGGGGTGGTGCCCTTTAGGACTGACAAATAGAAACAAAAACTGTGCAGGAAGCAGTGAGAGTCTGTGAGCAACCCTTGGAAAGGAGCAAAGTCTGAAAGCAGCTGTATCACCTGAAGTCGAAGCTGTGCCATTGGTATCAGGCAAATGGCATGCAAGCAATGTTAGCTGCCAGCAGTAAACTTCACCAACAGGCAGCCAGGAGTGCAGGCAGAGAACAACTAAGCTACTTTCCAAGAAATTCTGGGATTTTCCAGCTGACCATGCAGCTGGAAAACTGAAGAGTCCAGGCTGGATTATACCATAAGAGAAAGCCAATACTGTAGGCAGTCAACGTATTTCAAAACACACTGGTGAGCTTTCTGTGGAATTTCGTGATCTTCTTTCGCCCTCATGTCCATTTTGTTAGAAAGTTTCAAACCCACACCGCTGACATAATTTCCAGGGCCTGGTGCTGGCCAGCACTCGCTCCTCGGCCATGCAGATGCCCCAGTCCCCTCTCGCTGGCACCCCAAACCAAGAGAGGCTGACAAAGAGGAGAGCAGGGTTTCTTAAGAGCTCTTCATAATGGACACTGTGTGACTGTATACAGGGGGTGAAAGGAGAGCGATAAACTCTGCTGTTGTCAAAAAGCAGAGAGCTTTCAAAGCCTTTGAAATAAGCAATTTCCCCTCTCATCAGTATCCTCTTGACTGCTAAGCTCCCTCCTTTGTCCCTCACCTGAATGGTGATCAGCAATGCATGACTGGCCAAGGGGCATCAGCTGTGAGTGACAACAGAGCCGAAACCACTGCGGGAGGAGAGGCTGCTCTCTAAGCAGCTCTCTGCCTCATGCAGGAGAAGGAAAGGCAAAGCATGACAGCTTCATTTGTCTTGCCTGTTTTGGCACAGGCTGTAGGATTTGCCGTCCCTCATATTAGGTTTACTTAGCATCACATCTCTGAAATGAATCAGAATTGAACGTGCAGGTGCCAGGAGCCCCACTGCCAAACAAGCTTCCACCCTACAACCCTTAATGATATTTTTGCTTCTGTCTTCAAGGATGAGGGTCAGTAGCTCCTCCGCTCTCTGCTCGTTTGCTCTCCTGTCCTCAAACAGCTGCAGTGCAATCAAGAAGTTTCTTCTCTGCAAAGCGTGTTGTACCTTCTGGTCACATTGGTCTTGTGCTTCGGCCAAGTGGCACATTCAGCGCTCACATGGAGCTAAAGATCACCAAAAATCAGCCTCATTGCCGTAGACAAAGAGGAAAATTTAAGAAAAAAAAACCCCTCGTTTCTCATTAGGGCTATTTCACATGTGATATTTTAACATTGCTGTTTAACCTGACTACATGAGAAAGAGTTTTCCAGAGTTGTTTGCAACGCAGAGATTCTTCACTAATCCAACTCCATTCAAGTACAGAGCATGATCACCAGCGTGTTACCACGTTATTTCTGAAGGGCCAGACTCCCTTCTCTTACAAGTTTTAGAAGATAGAAATAAAGTTTTAACTGGAACCAAGGTTGCTGCCATCAATATCAGCTACTACCCAAACTTCAGCGAGATGCCCCACTCCAAGACCATCTTTGAGAGGATGCACTTTGTAAAATAGTGTCCTTTGGTCCAAAGCAAATGTGCAGAGCAACCTCAGCTCATGCCTTTGCTTCAGACAGTTTTAAGATTTCATGTACTCAAAAATCAAACTGTCTTTTCAAAGGAAACTTCCCCATGGGTATGTTTATTGGTACTTTCACACCATGCAACTTACAAAGGTCTGTGTTCCCAATTTATACAAACATTAACTGAAATTGCTCGTCAGTGCCACAGGGTATGTGCAGAGCACCACTGTGCTGAGCAAAGCTAGAGAAGTGACCCTTGCTCTTCCTCTGGCTCCTTTTCCCAGTAACATGATGAGTTAGAAAAAAATGGGGTCCTTCCATCAGACATCGGGTGGAAGGGGTAAAATCATGATCCTGGACCTCCCCAACTTCCACTGACTTCACATGGCTGTTGCTGTGCTCAGGTCTGAAAAAGTGCTAATCTTGTCCTTTAAGGGCTGTGCTCAGATATGCACCACGGCTCCCAGGTTCCTCAATCACTCCCTGAAGAGCAGCAGGACACAGACACCTCACTCTTCTCTAACAAACCCTAATTTGGAAAGATGCTTTGCTGAGGCAGGTGAACTACAGGAACGCTATTTTTTGTTTAGAAAACACGAAAGGAGTACACAGAGTTTAAATAAAACCGAGCAGAAATTAATACAGTCTGCTACTTTTTGTGTGGTTATTTTTGTAGGGAAAAATGATATTGGGATGATTCTCTGAACAACAATGACCTAACAAGGCCATCACATGTTTCACCATTTGCTCAAATAATTACACATCATTCAGATATTAGTCTTCTATCTCAAGGCATCGCAAGGGAGTCTCAGCTTTTTGAGCACATGCAACTCCCATTAACAATAATGAGAGCTACTCACATATTCAGGACGGACAGTACCTCTCCCGGGAATCTCTGCATTCGTCATACCACATCTGGGGAAACAACAGAAACGTAACAAAGGCAGACCCTGAGTCAAGGAGGATTCAGACACTGACCTGCCATGACTGATTCTCAGCATTTCTCATCCCTTATTGCTCCCCCAGCTCCTCAGGAAATTTTACTGGGATGTTGCTCATTGTGCTCCTGAGCAGCACACCTGGCCCAAACTCTCCCCAGAGCTGCTCTTGCTCCAGGCTATACCACCAGGCAAACCCGCACTGGGAATGAGTGAGAATCACTTTCTGGGAATCCTGTTTCTCAAATTCGATTTAGTGGATCAGATCCAGATTTTCAGATGGCGGTTTTTTACTTTGGACCTTTCCAAAGGTTGTGCCCACTAACAAGTACAGCATAGCAGCAAGCTGGTTTTGCTGGCGGCTTCTGTTGGGGCTGCGTCAATCAACATCCTCCTTCCTCTGTGGTGCTGGCACCTCGAGAGCTGACAAATGCGAAGGGGAGCAGAAGAAGTGTGAATGCTTCCCCAAACAGGAGTGGCAGCCGCGTCACGCTGAGACTGCACCAGCAGGTACCTTAACCCCTTCTCCTCCACCTCCTCAGCCTTGTCACGTCTGTAGAGGACTGATCAAACTGCTCTTTGTAACTATGCCTGTGAGGAAAGTGCATTTCCATGTGCTGTACAAGCTTCATTCCTGCTTATCATTCAGCAGAAGGTCCAAGAGAAGAAGATGGAGGTGTCACTGTTGAAGCAGAGGACTGGTCATCAGGGGCTTTGAGCTCTAGATCCAGTTTTCCTGTTGGGAATGAAACCTTTTTCACTGATGTTTCAGCCTCTAAAACAGTGGCTGTACTACTTCTCAGCCCTCTGCAGCAAAGCTGAGGAGGCAGCCAGTCTTTCTGAAGGGCATTTTAAAAGCAGAAATGTTTGTCAGCTTTGTGTGTCCACACTAGGCCTTTTGTCATAACCCTTACAATGTCTCTCCAGTCCCTTTTTTTATTTCACACCCAAATGCTTGTGACTTCAGCTCTCACCAGCAGGGCTGATGGAGAGCACTCTCCCCTCAGCAATCAAGTCCAACAGTAAACTTCATCAAGCTTAACCAAATCAAAAGAATTTCAATGGGACACTTTAAATAATAGCTCAAGTTACAGCCTAAACCTCACAAACTGTTATAAAATTATCACACTTAATTTTTCATTTTTATTAGTAGCTTCAGTGCTCAGGAGATAGAAGCAACACTGACTTCCAGGGCTGCACTTCCCTGCCCAAACCAAATCCCTCCCTGCGAATGCCTCCTGTGATGTGCAGCACTGCCTCGTGTCCTAAGGAGTCCTTCGCTTACATAAACTGCTCATCTAAATATATCACTTTCCATGGCCAGCAGCGGTTGATAAATGGTGTCCCCTTTATTTGCACCATTCCATAGTCGTTACGAAACCTGGTAAAGAACTTTCTCCAGAGCAAAGTTAAGCCAGATTCATGCTGCTCCAAAGCGCTGATTGAGCTCTCTGGTTGTTTATCACTCAGGGAAAAACACCACCGTGCAACTGAAGAGAACAGAACAGGAGGACACTCCAAAGAAGAGAAGTAATATTTTTAAAAAACCCAACAAAAAACTACTACTTAGCTTCTCTTTCACCAGTTATCACAAAATCAGAGCTTCCTTTAAATAATAATAATAAAAAAATATTTTAGAGAAAAACAGCTTCCAAGATCATCATGCCATATTAAATTCTTTCCCAAGCTCAATAAACTATGACTTATACAACTTGTAAAATCCTTACTAGACTCAAGGCAGCTCCACGTGTCTGTGGCAAGATGAATGGAACCTTTTGCTAAGCATCTGCTAAATCTTGCATCTTGGCTGGAACGACTCTACCCATCCCACCGCTGTGTCTTAGCGCTTGCTGACTGCGGTCTGGGCGGGTGGAACCTGTCTGTCCTCAGGGGAACACCGCTGTGCCACGGTGCTGTACCACTGCTGTGTCTGCCAGCCTTTCCGGCAGCAGGGCAGGGAGGCAGAGCTCCCGGGCAGCTGCACCCGACCGTGGCACACGGGGGCCCATCCCGGGCTGCGGGCACACAGTGCCAGCCACACGAGCACACACGAAGAGCAGCTCCGTCTGTACACGCTGCTCCGGCCTTCCGGAATCCAGCACCTTTGCCTGTGAGCAGCCAGGTTATTCAAAGAAATTTCTGAGGTCAGAGAAGTTACAGAAAGTAAATTTACTTATTTGTGCACTGTATCAGCAATTAAACATTTCCCACTTGATTCTCTGTGAAAGAATCTTTCCTTAACTCAACAGCATTTTCCTATTTTGAAGCCATCCTACAACTCTTGATTCAGAAGAACTGAAGTGTCCTGTGTTAATACTGTTTGGAATAATTTGCTAAAACAAAACACGGAATTTACAAAAACTTTGCTCGTGTTTGCTCAGCTTTTTAGCTTTAAGGAGAAGCTGGTGATTTTACACTGACCTGCAGAGATGCAGAACGAAGTCACTGACATTCCCACAGTCTGCTGAGTTTCAAAGCACAGGTCTTTACAGCACAAGGAACAGATCTGCCGAATGGGAAGTTTGCCCATCTACACCTTTAAGATGTGCTGGTCCATGACTGGATGTGGAAGGAAGTTGTACATCCACGGACCAGCTGAATTTCCCCATTTTTAATGACATAATCCCTCCAGTTCAATTCTGCTCCCTACTTTGAGATACGTAGGGTACCAAATTTTTTTTTTAAATTTTTTTAAAATTAAAAAAATTTTAATTTTTTTAACTTCAGCTGTGCCACAAGAAGCTTTCCAATTCTTGTGAGCATAACAGATATTTTTTGCCATTAAATACCTTTTTTAAATTTTTTTTTCTTCTGACAGTCCACCCGATGCCATTTACAATAAATAGGCATTTCCCTCACTGCACCTCTGCACAGCCTTATTACTCTGTAGGTACTGCTTTCATGGATTAGACTGATTTTTGGCAATTTCTTTCCCCACATTGTAAAGCCTTCTATTTTCTGAGGCTGTCCCTAACACTGTAAAATGTTATATATAACCCCAGTAATTTATCTTGGAGTACAGCAATGCTCAGATGGTCTGACGTGCTCTTTGGCACGTGGTGCCATGAATAGAGAAGCATTTCTCCCTGTACATCACAAGTACTTTCCCTGGCAGGGCTGGATTTTTTTGAAACTGGGAAGTCATCCTGACAACCTCTGCAAGGAGACCTTTCAGAGAATTGAGCACTGCATCACCATATTTATCCCACACACCTCCCTCCTCTCGGGTGGCAGGAGGACAGAAAGACAAAAAGCAGTCTGCATTCTCACAAGGCAAAAACAAGATCTCTCACATCTAAAAAAGAAAACACTATGGCAATCTGGGAACTCCAGAAGATGAAAGATAAATCGTGTTTGTGAATGTCACACATGTTGTTGTTATTATCTCTAAGAGGAGGACCCCATTGTGCTAAACACTACACATGCCCAAACCAACAGGCCGTTCCTGTCCCAGAGGCCTCATAACCCAAGATAAAAGCAGCGTTGCTGCCCCTTTTTATGAAGGGGAAGTGGGACACCAGAAGATTCAGTGACTCGAACAAGTTACTCAATGAAATAGCAGATCTGAGAACTGAACCCAGATCGAAATCTCCATCCCATTATTTAATCCACAAACTGCTCAAAATCAATTTTAGTTAAGCACCATCTGAGCTTCAAATTGGCGCCCATGGTTATTTCTACTTCTACAAAAAAACTGATCTATTGTTCATTCCCCCATTCGTTTTAGATTCCTGTAAAACTCATCTTTAAGTATACGTCCATAAGATACAACACAGCCACAAAAGAAAACTCTTCTACAAGCAGATTACTTACATATTCAGAGAGTACTGATATCTATCTTTAAACAGGCACTTAAAAAAAAATACACAAAAAACACCCATTAAATGGAAGTACAGTGCAAACAGTACCAGTATTGGGCTTCACAGGTGATCAAAACTTTGAAGAAAATTATTGCAACCATTGGGAATAGAAGAGCAATTATTACGCTGCCCATAAGCGCAACTTTAAGAACTGAGTTGCTCAACATTTCTGAAAAATCAAGGTAGTACAAACTGAGAGTTGGGTATCTGAAAAACCCAACCTAGTGGCTATCCCAGCCAGTGGCTTCAAATTCCTGCTTAATTTCATAGTATGAAATACATGGTGAAACCACACACTGAGTAAGTTACCTAAACATTTGTTTATTTAATATCTGAACCTAAATCAGTACTTCACAAATCCTGAAAATGTTTTCTTCTCTTGGGAAATAAGAGAAAAAAGTACTCTAAGTCTTAAAGCAGGGTGAGGAGGAATGTAAGGTTTTTGGAGGTGCACAGAACAAAATTAGAAATTCTAAATTTAAAAACAATGTGAGAGCAAACTCACAAATGTAGAGAAGCTGAAGAGATGCACACTGTGGAGCTGTGACCTTTACAAGAGTTAACGCTGGGTCCCACAGAAGAGCTGAGGCAGAAGACGACATTTATAAGGCAACAAGGCTGGCCAGGAAGCTGCACCCTGGGGAACCATGAAGAGTGCACAGGGCAAAGAAAATGAAAACTCATCATGAAGTTCCAGCAGTTTGGGATGGGGGAAGAGCAACAGTCTCGCCAAACTGGATGGCTCTGCTTGGCTGGAAAATGTCCTTTCTCATAATCCAACGGTTGCGTGAATTGCAGCCACTTCTTCCAATTATTTTAAAGAAAATACTCGCAGAGTGAATTCTATTCCCATGCAGTGGGCTTTGCATACCTTCATGAGACAGCAATCAAATTTTATTTGTTCTCAGTATGCAATGAGAGACTGGGGTTTGGCCATGTTTTAAGAGAGTTTGTCAAAAAAGGTCAAAAGTACTGGAGGAGGGAGCAGAACTCTCCCAGCAGAGCCGACTGCTACTGCATTAACCTGGAGGTCACCACAGTGACCAGAGCAAAACTCGAACCACGACTGAGAAAACATTCAATTCAACTCTTTAGAGAACTGATTTTTATTCATCCCTCTGGAAGAAACTGGGAAGTGCCTCCTGCTGCAACTCTTGGGACTTAATAGAATAAGAGTTAAATAAATCAATACCAGAAACAGAGATTGCGCCGAACATTTTGGAAGTGCACAGAAGTGCTCTTCTCACTGGCAGCACCAAGCCATTCTCCTAACCTGAGTTTTAAGTCACTGAACTCTATTTGCTCCTACTCTTTTGTCTCAACAGTGCATTTATTTCCTCATTTTTACAAAGAAAAAAGTACATAGGGATACCTAATGTTGCCAGATGCTGTATTTGACAAACTGGGAATAGTAAAACTATGTTGGATTACTGAATCTGTGCAGAAAAATTTCCCTGTTAACGTCCGATATTTCAACTTGGTCTGTTCTGACAAGTTTCTGGCTTTTCAGCAAGAAACCCTAAACCAAGTATTTTCAAACACTACCTCGAGAAAATTAAGTTTGCAGAGTTCTTCTTTGGAGAGGCCTTCTTTAAAAATAAAAATAAAAAACCACCCAAACAAACAAAACAACAACAAAAAAACCCCACACACCAAAAAAACCCCAAACCCCCAACAACCAAATCCACAAAGTTTGTTTTCTCCTCCTGAAAAAATAGAACATTTTTTTCTTAAGTGGCTTCGAAGACTAGCAAACTAGAGAACTTCCAAGTAAGTCCAGAGAGTAGTTCTAGGAAAATCACCCTTCCCATGCAAATTTCTCTCCAGTTTCAGCAACCCTGTATCCTCACCCTCCACTGAATGAAAGTACACATTGAAATTAACAGCCACGTCTGTAACATGTTCCCTTTCTCCAGGGAATGCTGCACCAGCTCAAAATCTGCCCTCACTGCCGCAATGGTTCAGTTATTACCTGGATAGCAACATGTAATTCTTCATGCTGCAGTTGAGAGAAACATCCCTCACTTCTCTCAATCTTCTCCTTGGTAATGCATTATCCACTGTTCAGGAGGGGGGAAAAAGAGAGAAACATTGTATTCTCCCAGGGAAAGTCAGATCTGGGACACTGTTAGGAAAAAATAATTGGTCCCATTATTATCATTGTGTCTCGCTTTACACTTAAGGGAGGAATATGTCTGAATAGCTGGTTACATCAGCAATGCAGATCGAGGCGAATTCCCACAGTGCCAGCACGGCTCCACACACTTAGAGAACGTGACCACACACAATACACATGACAGTGGAGAAGAACAAAGCAACCTCAGGAAGTGTCCCTGATTGTTCTCGGCTGATTAGGGACATATGCCAACAAGCCTCCAGTCGTTGACGAAAGCTTTGCAACTTGGGGAGGTCAAATTTACATAACACAATTAAAGATACCGAGTTGTTTGGGTCCATATAAAACTCACATTCAGAACAATGCAAGGTACAAGTTTAAGATAATTTAGTTGTTTCAGACCAGTTCAACCAAGGGACAGCTTTATCCTTCAAGTTAAGTAAGGAGGGGAGAGATTAAAAGTCAGTTAACTAATGTAAAAAGCTAATTTACATTAACATCATCCATTTGTTTTGGAATCAAACCACACAGACTTCAACTAGTTACAGCAGTTTTGGAAACCTGCATTAAACCAGCATGAACATCAGGCCTTGAAACAAAAATACTGCCTATTACTTTTGAAAAAAGTCACCACACAGACCTAAATATTTTTGGATCAAATAAACCACCTGAAAAGTAACTGCACTGAAGTTAGCAGGAATTTGCCAGGTGGGTGCTCTTTCTGAGAGAGAAGCCAGAATTGCCCATTCCAGACGTGAAGGCACAGTCATCCTCCGACCCAAGGCTTCCCTGAGCTCTGCAATGGGGTGACACTTGCACCCCCTGCATTGCTGATGGTGTCACCTCAGAGCCACCAACGGGGGAAGTTCGAACCTGGAGATAACCAGCTGCCAGCATCACCTCGGAGTTGGGCCAGGAGTGCCAAGAGAGCCGTGAGAACAGCTCACTTCTCTCCTCCCCAGTCAGCCAGCCCAATAAAAAGGTATTGCATTTCCCTACAAATCACTCAGGCTTCTGTAGGGAAGCATTAAAAAGAGCCGCAGTGGTTTTAAAAAAACCCAACAAGATACACTAAGCACAGTACTTGGAGAAAAATGTAAGGCTTCCTGTAAATTAAACTGAACCTTTTTACATAATAGATCGCTCACAGCTATTTGTAAGGAAGTGACAAAGCTGCTGCAGATCTTAAGATATTGTAGCGAGGTTCACAGATGCACTTATGTAAATATTTTCTGACAACTCAGCTGCTACCGAAAACATTTTTGAAGTTATCAAAAAGAATTTAAAGTATTTTCCACTCTAGTCATTAACGTTTTATTTGCAAAAAGGCACTACCAGAACTGTTGAGCAAAATGATCCCTTCTGCAGAAGACACAAGCCCAGACAGCAGCGCTCTCAGCCGTGCCGGGGCTTTGGGAGCCCCAGCAGTGCCCCGGCTCGCTGCCCCAGCACAACCAGCAGCCAGTTCCACACTCAGGGTGAGCCCACTGCACAGCCTCAGCAGCCCACACCCCACAGGGTGCCCTTGCACCCAGAGCGGGCTGGACAGCTGAGCCAGGACGGGTTTCCCTTCTCTGAGCTGCCAGAGGCGACCCGGTGCCAGTGCAGCCAGTGCGGGTCCCACTGAGCGGTGAGAGCGGGTCAGAGCCTGGCCCTGCCCGGAACCAGCAGCCTGGAAGCACAGACAGCAGCTTTCCCTCAGAGCCATTGCCTGTTTCTCGGCATTGCAAAGCAGGAACATTACGTGGCTGGCAGTAGTCTGTTAAGAATGTGTGTTTTATCTACTGTCACAAATGCAGTTGAGTTGCAGTTTCTTTTGGGGCTTATTTTTCTTTCCAGACATTTAAATTCCATATTTTTTTACTGTTAAGCAGATACAAGAAAACATCTAGTTAGTGAAGACTATACAAGTTAGAGACAACTCAAAGCAGGCCATTAGTGGTTTGCTATCTCTCCAGCAATCCTCCAGCAAGCACTGGGGGACTCACCAGACCCTTTTAGATTCTGGGTTTGAGTCCCAGCTTTGAGACAAAAGCTTTGTGAAGACATGTCCACAGAAAGCTTTCCCTGCTGGGTACAAATCCAAGTCACCCCAAGCATGCGAGACAAAACATTTTACTGCTAAGGTCAGCAGGAACTCACATTATTAAAAGGAGCTTCTCTGAACTCTGTTTCAGGTGGTACAAGAACTTAGCTTGATACCACTTGTCTGGGATTTGCCCAAACAACACAGCCTTTGAGGGGGAGTAGGGGCATTTAAGGGCAATGGACAGGACAAATCTTCATTGCTGGGAAAGTTCAGGTGACAGCAAATTGCCAGGAGACCACATCTGAGGTACAGAAGCTGCTTGACAGCTCCTCAACCAAGTAATTCATTCCTCTTCTCAGAGCTGCACAGGGCAGAGCTCAGAGCAGAACAGATCTTCAGAGCAACACCACATTGCACCAGGGATGCTCAGAGAAGTGTAAAAGACAACTGGACATATTTACAGCACCATCTTCTGACCAAAGCACCCAATTAAAAAGTCACAGAATACCGAAAAAAAATTGACAATTAAATTACCTTGCGTGTGTGTGTGTACTCACATATTAACCCCATACATACCCCATTTCTGCAAGTTCTTGTTAGTCTAATAGAGTGGAAAAATGTCTTTTTAGTTGGTTCCTTTTAATTATTTGATTTCTCTGTATGGGTGAGATGTATTTATAATACCCTTCACTTCACCAACATATCAGGCAGGTCACACAGTCCTGGAGACATGAAACAGATTCTTCCCTCCAGAGGAGAAGACATTTAAAGTTAAGGAATGGTCCATACTGGAGCATGCTCTCTCCTAACTATAGAAAGGAGTGCAGGGAGTTTAACCCTACAAATACCCCCACAGGTTTTCCCTCAGCTCTCTGCACATACACGAGTAAGTTTGAGAGCCCTGGCACTGCAGCTGTGACACTTATTTTCTACAAAGCAACACCTTTATAGGCTACAGAGCTTCAGAGCAAAAACTGCAGTTGACATAACTCCAATTTCCACCACCCAGCTGGGATAAAATATTGATGCTACCCAAGTCCAGAGCAACACTGCGTGCCACTGACTCCAGTGGCGCCTGGATTTCACACTAGTTTTGCAAGGGTTCTCATTTTTGGCTGGCAAGATTTCAACCCTTTTTAATTCCCAGAAGCTCAACCACAAATCCCTCTTCTCCTCCCACACAGCTGCACTGAAACTCCCCAAGCTCCTCTAAGGCAGCAGCAGAGCAAACCTCCTTGGGAAGACACGGGGCTTTGCTTGCAGGAGAGCCCCAGCTCCTCTGACCACCTTGTAGCTCCAGAAAGGCCAATCTGTAAAAATCTTCAAACTGATTAAGAACAGACACCCCCTGAGCTCAGCTCTTCCCCTCAAGCCCTGTGTATCACTGCCCATGGCACTCACGCCTGGCTTTTCCTTCAGCTCAGCCAAGCGAGTGCAGCCCTGGCACAAGCAGGACTAACAAGGTCTGGAAGCAGGGCCTGGAGTCTGTGGGAAAGCAAAGGACACAGCACTGGACTCAAGAATCTGCAACGGTCCCACGAAGTCACAGCACTGAGGTCTAACTTGGAGCCTGATCCTCCCCCAGTGTTTTTAAAGAAAGCAGATGTTAAAAATAGATAAAACCAAACTGCAGTGACGGAAACAAGATATATCAAGTATTGTTCAGCCGAAAAATTAGGAACACTGCATTTTGGTGTCTCCAGGTGTGTTCCACATACAAAACTTATCCCAGCCATCTGGCCATCAAACATGGAGACAAGACAGGAGCAGCCTAACAGGAGAGATGTCAGAGTGCCACAAAGCAGCCTTTAACAGGGCAAATAAAGGGACGAATGCAGCCTCCCGAGAAGAAAGCGTCACTGTGATTGGAAGGAGAAAGTAATTTAAAAGCTGAGGAAGGTTTTCAAACTAGGATTACAAATACCAATATCCACCAGCCATCCACAGGCTTTGACACATTCATTTGAGGGTCCTTGGACAAAATCTGATAGTCCCAGCAGTGTGAATGATTGGCATATCAGGGGTCATGGGCACAGCAGCAGCAGCAAGCGAGCCTGAGGAAGCGATGCCACATCTGGTGTAACATGACAGACACTGCACTGGTTACAGCAGAGGTCAGCTCGTTCAAGCACCAAACACGGCGTTAGCAGGCAGGTCATGGAGGGGCTAAACCCTCACTTTGCAAAGACTTGCCGTATTTTTCATGCACAGACACCCCACCAGCTATGGAAATACTCCATCTCAGCCTTCGAGGGATGGGGGACTCTATGCAGCTCAGTCTGGTAAAAAACCAGAATTCCTGGGGCTTTTTTATTTCTAGCCAATCTCATACCTTTTACTCATGGTGCAGCCAAGCCTAGAAAGGTTTCAGTCAGAAACTGGAGCCATTGCACAGTGCACAGTCTTACCCCACCACAGGAAAAAGACAGCCCTTGACCTGGGCACTCGCATCCCTGACGTAAGACAGTCACAGAGAGAATCACAAAACTTTTCCTGAAGCTCAGAGATTCCTTAGGGACAACAACAAGAAGAAATGGTTCTATAGTGAAAATGCACAGGCAGCACAGGTTGATACACAGAACCAGCTCTTCACTCTTTCGTCCTGAGCAGGAGAGGCCTCCCAGGCCAATCCCGTGTTAAGCAACGCAGTTCATTTGGGCACTGCAGGAATTCTTCACCCTGCAACAAAACCGTGCCACCTCTGGGCTCCAGCCCCTCACTGCTCCTCTGTTACACCAAGGGCCATTTGTTAGCATATCCTTGCTTCATCCTGAGCCGCACACCAGGGAAAAAGGAAGCAAATTTTCTACCTTGGTGAATTTCTGTCTCTTGGGGGATTTCACAAGGAATCTCCACCTGGCAGTCCTGATGCCTGGTAAGGGTCAGTCAGCTTGGGTCTCACCATGTACTGTTGCAAACCACGTGAAAGATCCCCCACAAAACTTCTTTTAACAGTTTCTGCCACATTCAGTAGGGAGCTGCCACCACGCTAACACAACAGGACAGAAAAAGTCATTCTGTTTGAGGCAAAAAAAATCCGAATTACAAAGCACTTCCAAAGACAGCACATGCAGCAGTTCCCAGGGTTGAGATGGGACAGTAGAGCCCCTTTTGAGTCACAGCTCAGCCTGCAGGAGCAAGGGTGACCGTCCCCAGAGCCTTTCCCCAGCAGCCCCGTGAGCAGCTCCCCACGGTCTCTGCAGCGGCAGAGAACCGAGACGCCCCAGGAACAGCCTGAGCAAAGCAGGAGCCAACACCCAGCCCCTCCAGCCCCGGGCTCGGCGTCCTAACCCGGCCCTGTCACCTCTGTCCCTGCACAGGATAAGCCACCAGCCCTGGGGACTTCCCCGGAGCAGCCCTCCCTTGTGTCCCCGAGGTGCCTCCTGCCTTCCCCCTTTGGCAGGATCTCAGAGCAGCTGTGCCACCGCTGAGGAGGTGATTAAGGCCCTTCCTGAACCCTTTTCAGGCTGCTGCCATTGATGTGCCCTACAAATGTATTCCACTTCACTTGCCAAAAACATACAGGAGCTACAAAAGAGGAAGATATCTTTCAATAGCTCCTAAAATGACTTTTGCTCCTTTCCCTAAAAAGCTGCAACATAAATTAGGGCAGAGATGGGCTGCTAAGGGAAGCTCCTTTGTCCCTGTTATGTTAGAAGAGAAAAATAATTGTTGGCTTTCCATCAGCCAGCAGGAACAACTGCTGTGGTGCCATGCCAAAAGGATTTGCACCTCTCTGTACTTCTTTGTGGACAGCTATGATCCGCTGTTCTCCGAGTCAGTGTTTCTTTATTATGGCATGTATCAAAAGAGCACCATTGTTTAGAATATGCTCCTTATTTCACATCGTAAAGGGAAAATGATAGGAACACAGGGGCTCAAAGTTTGGAAGATGAAAAGGCAAACACAATAAAGACAGTTGTCTTTGAGCTTACAAGCCTCTGACATGTCACAACTGTAAGCACTGAATCATCTCCTTGGTGTACCTTGTGAACCACTTTCACTTCAAAAATAAAAATAAAGCACCCGGTTTCTTTATGGTCTTGACAAAATCTGCAGTGCCTGGCATTGAGCAGTGTCACATTATTTCCCTTGCAGGTGACCTGGGAGGAGTTTTCAGAAAATTGATTTCTGTTTACTTTCATATATTTCTTTACAATGGATAAATAAAGTCTGAAGGACCCTCACCTCCCTCAAAATCTCCTTCTGTTCTCACTCACTGCCCTCAAACTACTTTATTTCTCAATAGCATCAGGAACACTGAACATAGGCTCATCCCTCTGTGTTGACTGGTATCACACTCATATTGTGAATTTTACAAGTTGAAATAAGTGCTAGGAACATCTAGCCCAAAAGTCTCTTTCCCCCAAGCACTTCCCCCAGTATTACACTCGGCATACAAGCTGAAAGGCCATCAGCTCTGAGATCTCATGCCCAGCCACCTGCAGGAAAAAGGAGCACAGCTCACACAGGTGCTGCCCCACTGCTGAGCAGCTGCTGTCACACAGAGCTTTCTATCAACCCACACATTCAACTTTTCAACAGCCCAAACTGCCCCAGGCAGGGGCTGCTGGACACTGCACAACGAATCTGTTGGTTTTCACTGGGAGTGGTAGAGCCAGTAGTGAGAAGTTTCCTGCCTTTGCTTCCAAGAGACATTCCAGACGAGTTTAAGCTTCAGCAAGCACACTCAAATCCACTAACCTAGAAATATCCAGAAATCAGAAATTTTGCAACTGCTAGATTTAGCCTGGACCTTCATTACTTTTGCATCCATATGAGTATGAGGTAACACTGGCCTTCTCTCCACCAGAAGGCTCAGAAAGCAGAGCTCTGAATGCACAGACCACAGCACAGACCATCACAAGGGCCTGGGTTTTGCTCCAGTGCAGCACACAGAACCCGTCCAAATCCAACATCAACATGAAGAGCACATTCGAAGCCTCTGCCACAGGTTTCTAGAGGAAAACATTCTGCCTTGATATGAAAATTTCCAGGGACAATTAAACCACCATACTCCTTAGCAGGCTGTTCCAATGTTATGCACTACTGAAGTAAGATGGGTCTTTCTGACCCTGTGTATTCCTGTCTTGAGGAATTGGGCTGTATTGTGCCTTCCTGGGGAAGATCAAAGAGCCATTTATTATGAAACACCTGCTCCCACATAGAAAGGTGCAAACTCTGAGCATCTAACAGGGCCTTAATTTACCTGATTCACAGGTGCCTCACTGGTCTGCATCCACGGCAGTGCCCTTCTTAGAAGGCAAACACCAGTGCCAGGCAGCACTGCAGCAGGAGTGAACGCAGTAATCCCATTCCTAATACAAAGCCATTGGCTGCTAGACCTTTCCAGGCATTAAAAACACACGAAGACCTCAGCCATTAGTCAGACCTTTATTTCTATCAAGGCAGTGGAGTTGCAGCCATGCACAAGTCCTGGTTCCTGACCTGTTTCCTCAGTTACTGGGACTGCTTCTCCTCTCGTTCCTCCTGGAGATGGGGCTGTCTGAACCTGCTGCCTGCCCACGCTGTCGGGACAGCTCCGGGCACCAACCTCCCTCAGGGACTGAGCTGCCACCTCCGGGTCTGGGCACTGCTTCCCACTCCACACCAGCACCCCCAAACGCTCTCTTGCAGCTGCCAGCTCCCATCCTGCTCCAGAGAGGAGTTATTAATCAGCTACACAGCTCTCCCCGCTCTGGTTTGCAGGGCAGCTGCTGCCTCCCATTATGGGTTTACCCTTGGCCTTATCAGCGATGATCGGGGACCTCAGAGGCGCAGCCCCGGTAGTTCCCGTGCCCCAGAAGCAGAAGGCAGGGAGCTGCCGCAGAGCAGGGCCCCGGCACCGCTGGGTCACTGGCCCAGGGCTGCCCACGGAGTGTGGCAGGACTCCCCTGGGTGACCAGCTGAAGGAGTTCTGAGAGCCAGAACAAAGCCCAGAGCACTAACTATCTAACTGGTAATTACTTTCTGGTGAAGACTGAAAAATGGGTCATTAAAACCATATTAAACTGTTTTCATTAATACAAAAACCTGATTTACATTTTTTTTCCCACAGAGCCATTATGTTCCAAACGCGCTGCACGGATGATTTGTTTAATCACAACCACATGGAATAGCAATTTTAAGGGCCTGTGACAATCACTTTTTTAACCAGGAAACCTGGCTTGCAATAATTGTCATGTTTTCTTTTAGCCACCCTTCCCACTGCTGTCATAAACCTGCTCCTTTCCAAACACTCTGCCTTCCTAGCTGCACATAAAAGCAGCACAATCCACTGATACAATTAATAACACTGAATATTTAGGTCAGCGTCAGTTCTATTAATTTTATCTCTTAAAGACTCACACATTTTCTAAACAAGTCTAGCCCTTTGGGGGGTTAAACTGTAATTTGCAGTCTGGTTGTGAGTCCCTATCACATAATAGATCAATTAGGTTGAACACTCTAGTATATTAATCTTATTCACACATAGTAAAGGCAAATATGGCTAATTACTGCATTACAATATTGCCTACTTTTTGCAAATATGTATTAAGGAAAAGGGGAGTTTATTACATTGAACTATCAAATAAAATTATCTTGATATTAAACTGGCAGTGAAGATGAATGCATGTATTAATCCATCTTATTTTTCCTAAATCAATATCCATTGGAAAATCTGTTCATCATTACTAATGCACTGGATCTGTAGAAGAGGCTCTTTCATATCAAGAACTCAGTATTTCCCTTCGAAGTATGGTTTGCCTGTCATGGCATTCTGTGAAACACAGCAGTGAGGTTTCTTTTGCCACAGCTATTAGCTTTATTTTTGTACTTTGCGGTTATGAACTAATGATAGGATTCCAGTGACTCCAGAGAAATGCAGGTAGTGATCCAAGCCTAATTCCTGTACCTCTCCCTGCAAACTCGCATGGCCAGAGGGCTTGTCTCTATGATGAAATTAATTGAATTCAGTTTTTAAACTACCAAGTTAATCAAGATTGGCACAACAGCTAACTGGCCAGTGGAAAAAAGGAAAAGTCATGGTCAGCATTAAGTTCACCCGAGGCAAGCTGAGGTGAGCCTGAGCAGGATGCGTCCTTGGCTGTAGTCACTAATTAGCAGGTACCAGTTAATTCATCCATAGGCTCATAATAAAATGGGACAAAAAAAGTATTGTAAGAAGTCACCTAGCCTGCCTCGAGGCACTGTGAAAAACGAGTTTAGATGTGACTAAATATCATAGCAGAAACCTAATTCTATTCCTTGTTCTGCCACTGATGCGCTGTGTGACCAAGTCCCTGGCTCTCTTCCCCCACTGGGGCGATTTCCCCGGCCCCCATCTCATTCAGTCCCCCCTCAGGACCCCAGAAGGCAGGAATTCCCCTCCCGCCCACGTGGCACCCAGAACCATGCTGCTCTAGGCATCACTGCAGTCAGATGTTACACACTATTAGGAGCGAAGACAGGGCACAAATTAAGAGGATGGCTGTGCTTAGTGCTTCCTTAATGTTTCGCACATTTGAATTTTCCAGCAATAGCTCACAAGCTGTGAATTTGCTAAAGTGGAAACCAGGCCAATAAAAATAAAGACAGAAATCTAAATGCTTGGGGCTGCTGCAACAGAAGTCTTGTATGAAACACCTGACAAAAACATAGAGATTAATTTGCCCACATAACAGACAGTAAATTCAACAAAAACATGTTACTTTGGAAAAAAAAAATGAAAAAAAGGTGTGATTTCTTCTACCCTGCTGCAGCATATGGAACATCTTGGATCTCAGGATCATTCCACAGGACGCAGGTGAAAAACAGGTTCCTCAGCTTTTTTAAGAGCACACAAAATGTGTTTCTGCACAGCACCTACTCATCCCAGAAGCCAGTTGCTCCAAGGCAGTTCCTCACCACATGAAACACGTTGGCCTGTGGTTATTTATACAGTTCCACACACATGCACACCCCCACACAGGAAAGAGGCTGAGCCACGGAGGATGCAGGAGCCAAAATGCTGATTTCCTGTCTTGGGCTGACATCATTGGGTTTCTATCTGCTATTGGAAACCTCCTTGCTTAGAAGCATTTCCCAGACTTCTTGCATCTCTTCTCTGCAAAATTTGGGAAGATAGACTATTCTCAGGTGATCCACAAAATAAAATGTTCCATAATTGACTCTGCTAAGAGCTTATACAGCTGCATGAATTATAAATTATTATTATTATTCCTGCCTTTAAAAGCATTACATAGTCTGAGACTACTCTTAGTCTCTTCCATGCCTAGAACGGTTCCCAGCCAGAGCCATTTCACACATGTTGCTGTTCATAAGCAAATCTCATTTTTAAGTGGGTCATCAAAGGTCAAGAATACTTTGGGTTCTCCTTCTCACCTCATGGGTCTCTAACTTCAAATCCTCTCTAGAATTTTTTAACTGCCAAGTTGAAAGAAAGCATAGCCAGAAACATCCAGATGTTTGTTATCAAGGATCCAGAATGCGAGTAACAATGGAGAAAAATTTCCCATTTGCTCACAACAGAATTAAATTATCTCTGTGCTCCATTTACCAAAGTCAATTATTGAATTAAATCTGTTCCTGTTGTTTAATAGGGCAATCTCAGAGAAAAATCAGTCTCTCAGTTCTAGGAAATCTGTGCAAAGGACCACATTTCTATCCTTGGTTGGACCAAACTGTACTAATCAATAGTTTAATTGCATCATATGGAGTCAACACTTGGATTAATTATTTTGACAGAAGCATGATCAGCAATAGGATTATTGACTTCATAGTGCCAGAAGTTCCCAAGGAGCCAGACCCAAACTACTCAAAAGTACAACACTTAAGGATGCCTGGAGCAAGGAAGAGATCTCCAGGAGAATCTCCCAAACAGGAAAGTGATGCATCTCCCACTTCTACCAGCCCCTGCAATCTGGAGTGCATGGTCAGTGCTCAGCAAGGAACGGGACAGGGAGGGAATGGCTGGAGGAGCTGGAGCTGACTTATTTCCACCAGTGCCCCACATGACGGGAGCAATCAGCTCTGCCAGAGTCCTGATTCCAGACAATACACGCCCTCTCCAAAGTACTACAGCATCTGAGGAACACCAAAGGCATTCCAGAGCCACAGCCACTGGGGCAAGGCTTGCTCATACCACAGTCAAAGAATTCTTAGGCTTGCCAGCTTTCTCCTTGGCTATATTAATTTATGTATACTTCACCCATTTTCCTGTGCTATTTTCAAATAAGAGGTTTTAACAATTTGCCTTTGTTCTGTGCTGCATATTATTTTAAAGTATGCACCAACCATCAACAAAGCATAATTTTTAAGGCTCCAGAGGATCCAGGGATATCAATAATCCACGAAACAAAAGACAACTCATATGGAATAAGCAGGAGACAAATTTGGAGGTGTAAAGCATTCTACAGTAAGAAACTTAACACTCAAAAAGGAGACTGTAACTAACATAAGGGTTCACAAGGAACTGTAAGAGTTAATACTCTCTCCCTCCATTAAGCACATCAAGAGTGTTCTTTTCCTAATGAGTTAACCTCTTATTATTCAAGTTTAATGGGGACATATATTTGTTTAACCCTATAGCCTCAGGAGTCAGAATTTCCTGGTGTTAATTATATGGCATATATTCAGACTCTTTGCTAGCAATGTGAAATGACAATTCCTGCCAAACCCTGAAACCAGAACTCTCCAGCAAACCTCAGTCTGTTTGACAGAAGAAAGGTGCCTGAAGGTTGCAATTCCCCATGGTTCCTGTAGTCCAGTTCCTGCTGGGCAGTGGACAACAAGCTTAGCACACATCTTGCTCCCTAAAGCCAGACTGGACTTGTGTGAATTGAACAGGCACCAGAGAGAGCTTCCCAGAGAGCAGGGCAGCATCACCTTCCCTTTGTCAGGAAAGGGAAGTGATCCAGACAGATCACACACCGGTGTAGAAATTCCACCTGGGAGTTTCCATTCTAACTCAAATGTGTATGGAAGTGACTGTGTGTGTACAGGACACTCTGCTCTGCTATAACAACCCTACCGGAGCTTGAATTTGTGTTGCTGCTTTGGTCTTTTTCTTTCAAGAGAATTTAGCAGGAAGAGCACGACCGATCGTGTCCCGAGATCCCCAGCAGCACCAGAGCTGCTCTAAGCACTCCCCAGGGAATGGACAGATGATGCCAAGGGCCATGAGGAGGCCGTGCCCGTGGGACATGCACACACATCACATCAGACAGTGCTAGCTGTGGAAGGGAACACATTTAGCCCCTCAGAAATCTCCTCTCTGAGTTTTTGCACATAAAACAGACATTGGTAAACACAAATGTCTTCAGAGCCAAGGTTACCCTAGTGGTTCGTTTGCCTGTTTAATGATCATGCAGACCCAAAAGAGCATAAAGCACATGACAGTAGCATGACATGTATGAATTCACAGGATAGATACACAAAAAACTGTAGCAGTTCCCCCAAAAGCCATCTCCTAAAAACAGCCTCCTGAACCATTTATTGCTATCCCAACTTAAGCTGAAGAACCATTAAGTCACAATTTCAGGGTGGAAGCAGACACACAATAAATACCTTATTTTCTGATTGTCTAATTCATGATGCAAATCACAGTTTGTTTAAACAAAAAGCAGTTTTCTTTGGTGTCACTGATTCAGCATCTCTCCACCACCTTAATTCTCTGCTAGGCCTGGGCACTCAGAAAGAAGGAGGCTATTGGCAGCAACACAGGGGTTAACAGGAGGCTGAATTTCCACTTCACAAAATGATACCCTGAAATGACAGCAAAGAAGAATGAGTTGCTACTAAAACAGGAGACCAAGTCCAAGTGCCATTGGTACACAACAACACAAACCCTGATCTCTTCTGGATCAGGAAAGAAGCTGTACTTAACTCTCCGGAAGTTAAACTACACCCTGTGTCTTCCTTTGCTGCTTTAGGCTGCAGACAGGATCACCCAGATGACATTTAGAAATCAAACTTCATTTCTCTTCCAACAGATGGAAGGTACACACACGAGCTCTTTTAATCAAACCATGGAGATGTTCCTAGGCCTGGAAAGGGAAGAGTCCTCCAGAGGAAAGCGGAGCAGCAGGTCCGGCAGGCACCTCCTCAGGACAGTCACGAGAAGTCACTGTACTTGCACCACTGCCAGATCAGCTGAGCCTACCATCGCCCTACTGCTCCCACCCTGCGTATGGCAATGAATAAGTATATCAATAATTAACAGCAAGTAAGAAGATGATTTGCACTTCTGTAGGGCCCTTCCTCTGAGGAGCTCGTTAACAACACGAGGCCTTGCAGAGCCATTGTTCTCCCATTTCACAGACAGGGCACTCAGTCACGTCCAGCAGTGGAGCGCCTCCTCCAAGGACCCTGGAACAACCCACCAGCAAGAGAGGCCAGCGCTGAGCAGCCATGCAGCACCCACCACGCTGCACTTCACTTGGGGGAAAAATTACCAAGAGCACAGGCTGCCTTCCCAGCCACCTTCAGAGCAATGACTGCCTTCAAAACCCTCCTCCTGTGAAAGATACCGGTTCCTTTGTGCCGTGTAACACTGAAAAGACAAGATTTTTGGGGTGGCAGGCAAAGTCAAGCAAAAGGGGAAAGTGGTTATTTGTAAATAACTGCATAGCCATGCATGGCTTGTGAACCATGGTTAATTCAATACCCACACGTGCTCATTAGAGCTATTCATGCGCCTACTGCAATCAGCTTGTTTACACACTTATCAATGACAACTTTCAGATTATTACTTTAATTAAGAAAACCCCTTCATTCGTTGGGATTCTATCACCAAAACTCCTTTTCCACAGGGGGAAAACTGGTCTTTACAGGAAGACAGGAGCTGAGCCAGTCACTACAGCTGCCAGTTGCTGCATGAAGTTCCTGCTTCAAGGATGAGGAGGCACAGGGAACCAACATCAGGTGCCTCCACCATAAGCAGCAGGAGACAGGACTGCAATGAACCAACTCTCAGTTACACGACCTGCAGTGAAGAGGCTTCACAGCAAATCCTGTGGGACTCACTCACTTCTGAAGGAATCTCCTGTCAGGAGCAGGCCCGCAGCATCTCTACACCCAGCCCTGGTGCTCCTGGTCTTTCCCAGGTGCCCTACCAGCAGCCTGCCATGGAAATGCCAAACCTCAGAACCCTTGGGAGCTCAGGGACTGAGAGTCCCACAGTTCCCCCACGTTCCCCACAGGGCCAGGTCCAGACCCCACAAGCTACAGAAGCATCTTGCTCCCAGCAGCCCCACAGAGGTTTGCACTGGGACACCAGGTCCCCCAAACCGGTTACAGACGCTCCCCAGAGGCCTGGGCTCAGGAAAGTGCCCTCCAGGACAGGCAGCAGCAGCAGGGCTGTGAGGAAGCCAACTGGGAGCCATCAGTGGCCAGCACCGACTGGTCCTGCTCGCTGCAGCCCCACACCGACACCTCAGCACCCTGCCTGCTGACCTGCCACGGGATGGAAGTTCAATACAGGCTGACCTGATTTTATCACAGGAAAAAAATCATTCCCTACCAATCTTGTTAGACACCAAGTTCACAACATACCCACCTCCAAGCCAAAATTACCATCCCATTATGTCCAGTCCAGATAGAGCAAGGCTCTGCTGCAAACGAGCCACTGATTAAACAACTGGTTAACTCCACCAGCACTCGCTAACATCCTCAACTTCTATCAGCAGCAAGCCATGTGACATTATTTCCCAGGAGGGGATTTTAACATTGTTACCATTTTATAGAGCTAAAAAGGAGATGTTAATAAAATGCATAATTGAAACTTACCCCTCTTCTCCTACCAAGAAGCTATAAAATTTTTGCACTGTCTGTCCTAAATATTTTTTGTATTCTACAGTTATAACTCTTTCCCCACACAAATTTTAAACTGACACATAAATCAGTGTATTTGTTTGCAGCTATTTCAGAAGGCAGTAAATTAATCTAGGTTATGGCATCTGACTACAAAGTATCCTAAAGATTACTTTTATGCATTTGCCAAATACTTTCCAAAATGCTGCATGGAAAAAGTACCAGATAAAGAATGTACTCTGAAAAACATTAAAAAATAATAATATTTGTCTATTTTTTCCAGCTCACCAATTCTTTTCTGTGCTTTTTTTCCATGCATATTTCCAATTTTCCAGTATTCATCTGAAAATCCACTTTTCCTCCTTGTTTAAAATTAAACCCTCAGCTATTGACACAGAGGAGATTCTCTCACACTCTCAGCAGACTGTAATAACAAGTTGTTGAAAGAAGGAGCCTTGTAGGAGCTGGTGTGAACTCAGGCTCCCGGCACTCAGAGCAGGAATATGAACAGGAACACTCCAGCCAGCCACCAGCAGCTCGCTGGTCGGGTTTTTCTCCGTATTACCCATGGTATGTTCTACAAGCTAAAAAACAGAACAAACTAAATCACTTACTCCCTTCCCCCCACCCCTTTCATTTCAAATTTGTACTCATCTTTGATGCTGACACAAACGCCAACAAACTGAGTGAATTTTGTTTGCAGAGTAAAAGATCCCCTGATTTAGCAAGCCTGTATTTATCTCCACACAGTCACTGCTCCAAAGACTTTACATCCCCAAGGAGTGAGCCAGAGCCCTCAGAACATCTTCTGGAGCCAATGACTTTATATTAAGAACCACATCTATCCTCTGTGTAACCAAGCCCTGTCTAAACCTCTTTCCAGGTACTGGTAGGTGGCCACAGAGTCACTTTAAACACCTACCTGCATCCATAGCTCAGCAGGGTTACCAGGTGTGCAGCAAGGCCCAGGGCAGATGTAGCACAGCCTTTCAGAGTCAGATGTGACTTCAGGGAGCATCCTAGACCTTTAACTCCAGCCCATGACCCACACGCAGATATTCTAATTAAGTTATTTTCATTTGAAGTCTCTGTCTCTAAGTACCCATTCCTGAGATAAAGGCTTTGCCCTGTACATGCAGTTACACATACACACCCCTACCTAAAGATCATCGAGTAGGGGCAGGAAACCTCGGAAACTTTTCTTCCCCTCTGCAAAGCAGGAACTTTGCACTGAAGGTCTCCTCCTTGCTCAAGTACATCCTGCTGGCACCCGGCTCTCTGCCTGCCAAGGTGCTGTTCCTGCAGGAGAGGGCAGGAGCTTTGTGAAAAGACAACACAAGCTGGTATTTTACACCTACAGAGTCCTTGGTAGATGCAGAACTCCAGCAGCTTCTGGAAATTTCTCGGTTTTTATCTGCTGGGTGGGAGGGGAAGAGGGATGGTTGTCATTACCAAGTTAGAGGAGTCTTTTGATAGATAAGTCCTTCTCTGTGGAGTTCACTAATGCATAAAAACCATCCCGGGACATGTTCCTGTACTGTAACTTGGAAAGGCTGAAGCCTCTGATGGACAGAGCAAAACAAATACAACCCACAAGAGAACAGCACAAAACAGCCGCTGCTGACCCAGTGCAGACCACCCAATGCCAGCGGCGGCTCTGCCAGCCTCCTGGATGGGATTAGGTCCAGCTCTAGGTAACGAGCTCAAGGGGAAACCACTGAACATGCATCGCAACTGGAACTGTAAGGCAGAAATGGAAAGCTATGGGTCAAATTCGGTTACCTTTATTCAACCCTCTTTCCTCCACCTCAGGCAAGCACAATCCTGTCCGCTAAAGCAGCCTGTTTGCTGCCCAGCAGATTCTTGGTCCCTGGCGCTGGGTTTTACGAGCCATGTTTAGACATAAATAGAGATCAGTCTCCAGGCAGGATCACACAAGGGCACATCGAGCGAGGCAGCCCAGCACTGACGACACCGATTAAGGTACACTCGGAGGGGTGAACCAGCAGGAGACTAAACCAGTGCTGGCACAGCGCTGGCATCAATGCCAAGGGCAGCAGGAAGAGAAAACCCCAGCGAGCACCCCCAGCATGAGAAAGGTTAGCGGCTCTGGGCACTGCAGTGCCCCAGATGTCAGAGCGGATCAGTGCCGCGGGTAGCGGGGGTGCTGCGGTGCCGGGGCAGCGCTGGATAACAATGCGGGGCACAGACAGAGCAAGGGCTGGCCATTAAAGCTTGAATAGGCAGCAAGGAAAAGGAATCTCCTAATCATTTCCTTTAGCCCTCTCAGCTCTTCTCCCATCCTTTCCCCCCTCCTGGCCTTTTGAAGATGCTTGCTAATAAGTGTTAACGAGTTGCCTGACAAAGGAGGAGGGGGAGGGGGAAGACGCTACCAAGGAAGAAAAGGGACCAGACAGAGGTCTGTGCATGCCATGGCAGATTCTGGATGCAAAGGATCCCCGGGACAAGACCTCCCACTCCTGGCAGGCTCATTTCAAGCTCTGACCGAGCTTTTAAATTTTTTTATTTATTCTTTTTTTTTTTTCCCTGCACGCCACATGTCTCCTTTCCTTTCTTCCAGTCCATCTGAGACACGCCTGCAGTTTGTGCTCGCCAGCTCACCACTGTGTCAGTGCTGCCACCTTCTTCAATTCCACCACTTGTTTTCTTTCTCCGTCCATTTCAGCCCTCTCCGATGTGAGCCACAACACAGTTGCACACACTGAAACACTCTGCGCTGCCCTGATTACTCTGTCCTTCCTGCCACAACAACATGAGGTTGGAAAACGCAGAGTATTGTGAGACTTTTCCACCTTGGAGGGTTCACCATCTCTGTCAGATTTAACCTTTACAGCCTTAAACGCAGGTATTCCCAGCCTTCACAGCACTCAACCTTTGTATGGAGGGGCTCTACCCCCCACCAGAGCTTCCCTGCGGACACAGGATGCCGCTAGCTCCCCACCCCTCCAGGAACCATTCATCCCTGGAGTAACCCGCATCACTTTTGCACTGGACCAGCAACTAGACAAGATCGAGAGAGAACGGAGAATCAGGACAAGCATCCTTTCCCGTGGGAGAGTTTATCCCAGCTGGTTCTGGCGTGGCTCCACTCCCATCGTCCATCACCCAAAGTGGCCAATCCGCCCTCTCAGCTGCGAATTGCAGCACCGAAAGGAGATGCCACGGAGCTTGAGGACCACCACCACTTTGCTCTCACCTTAGAGAAGGGACAGCTTCACTACAAAAGCAGCATCTCTTTTGGAAGCACTAGCGGGACTCTGAAGGAAAGTGCAAAAGAGAGTTTCTCTGACCTGTGTAACAACAGACTGAGACACAACTCCACGCAGCCAAAGAGCAAAACTGCCTCCCCACCAGAGCCGGCTGCTGGGACAATCTTATAGAGACCCCACCCCAAGGCAATCAGCTCATTCCTCCCAGCGGGCCCAACTCTCCTACAATCACTACCTGCTGCCCAGCCCTTGCTCCAGCTGCTGCCAAGGGGCTGATTAACTCCTTCCCTGCCAGCCCCTGCAGGTTTGGCTGGCGTGTGGCAGCTTCCCATCTGTATTTTTCCTTTCCAATGCCTCTGAGATTGAAAAGGTCTCTCCCTGCCACAAACACACGTGGGGCCCAGTCTACAGAAGGAGGTCGTCTGCCTGTTCACCTCATTTGGAAAATCATTGACCTCATTTATATTCCTAAATTCAAATCTAAGCTTCCAAACGTATGAAGTGGATCAAGCTGAAATCTCAGCCCTGAGGAATCTCCCTCACTGGCAGCCGTCTTTATTGACTATCGACCTCTCCCCATTTCTTGTGCCAGAAAAGAGAAGGAAAGCCAGACTCCCCCCTGCTGTAACAGCATCAAGACGTATTTGTGCCAGCTCAGTCCAGCTTCAGTGGTGTTACAAACCAAATGAATTTAATCCATAACTTTGTTTCCCACAAAGTACTACTGAGACCCTCAACATATGGATATATCTTAAGGAAGTGATTTTCTGAGAACAATAGGGAATTTGAAGAGACTGACAATGCCTCTTTAGTGGTTTGGCTAGTACAAGAAGGTTATCAAGTTGTCCCAGGAACAAAAAAAAAAAAGAAAAAAAGGAAACACTGAAGTAGATACATAATTTTTGAATTGCTAGAAAATAATTGATTTAGTATCTAATCAGACCATTGTGGTTTTACTCATTCATCCTCAATGCATCAAGAAAAGCAGTTCATTAATCTAAAGAACCAGGCATAAAATTTATATATCAACTACTCTGTTTTATTGCCAAGTCTACTGTATTATACTTCAGTTTTATGTGCATTATAATAAAAAGCATGTGTGGATTCTCATCTTCTAAAATAGTTGTGCATCCGTGTGGTTTGAGTTAATGCTTTTGAAAACAGTCTCCACACAATGCTATCTGCAAATAGAATCTGACTATGATAAAAGTTTAACTCTTAAGATGTGGTATAATAACATATTGTGATAAAAAGAAATCCATTTTCATAGGATGGACTTTAGCCACATGCACAAAAAATATTTTAAAAATATGAAACGTCTAAGAAGGCAAAGATCAATTCACTGCAGTACAAACTTCACCTCCACCAAGGAGAAAAAATACTTCAGATATTACAGCATGGGGGAAAAAATGGCAATCCCAGCCAGGCTGAAAGGCTACAGTGAGTACATCAATAATTAATCCTCATATCTTACCCAAGAAGGAAAAAATATATTTCAGCCCAGGTACAGGTTAATATTAATATGCAGTTGCTTTTGAGTACTTTATAAACGGAAACTGGAAACATGCTGTTGGCAAATGGCAGACAATCTCTGTGTTCTTCATATATAATGAAGGCAGCAGTTGCAGGAGGATTATGAAACAAACATTTGTTCCCATTTTACTGAGTCTGTTTATCAGCAGTAAATATCAGCAGCATAGATAAGCATAATACCCACTTTGTATTTTTCGGGACACCATCAGAGAACAAGACCTCCTGCAAATAATGAAAAGAAGATGAGGGTAAATGAAGCTCTAAGTATTTGTGCAACATAACATTCACATTACTTACGTGCTGAGAAAGAGTACTTGTGTCACATGCTGGGTGGGATTTAACCATTTGTCGTTTCATATTTTTTACACCAGCTCTGTTCACTTCAAGGATGTGTTAATGCAAGAAGTGACACGTTTATAATGCCTGACCCCTGTCATATAAATAGCAGTGATCTCCCATCTTCATTTGCTCCATGCTAACAGGTGCTACCATCTTCAGTCTTCACCGAAGGTCAAGCACAGCTTTCTTAGAAACCCTGAGCTCTATTCTGCTAACAGAATTAAATGCAAATGCTTCTTTTTCTGCTAAGGTAGAATTCTGTTTAACAATGGTGTCACAATATCGCCTATTGTTAGCACAAATTGCCCAGTCCATTGATTACACAGCTATCTTTCCATCAACTAATAAAAATACCCCCAATTACATATACATACTAAGTAAAATTGAGTTGCAGCACAGTCAAACAGTCAAAATGAATGGTGATGTAAAAAACAGCAGAGTGACACCCCTGGCCCTCCTGAAACTAAACCAGGAGGTTTGGGCCCATTGGTCTAGAGAAGACAGTGCTCTTCTTGGGTGACTGATTTTTAGTGACAATTACTAAGTACTTGTCATATTCTGAAGTTGCTCACCCTGCCCTCCAGGGACAAGAGGCCTGCTTGAATTAGTATTTGTGTCCGAGCAGTGGGAGCCTGACTGTTGCCCTCCTGCCCCGGGGTACAGAACCAGGACCGAATCTCCACCCTGATGAGCTCGTTTGGCTGTAGCACCTGAACGCTGTAGTCATGGACGTCCTTGAGCCAGACCTCTGCTTCTCAATGCTCTTCGTATGTAAAACAGAAAATCCTGTAATTAAGAACCAGAACCTGGAGCTTCGCATACCCAGGAGAGACACCTGGGCTTTTGGGTCCGCGCTGGATCACACCCTGAGGCTCCAGCACTATTTACAGGTATTACATTAATGAACTTCGTACCAAACCATCCATTGCACAGTGACAGGAACTCCAGTTCCCAGCGACATCGTGTCAAAGCTTCAGTATGCTTCAAGTGACTCAAAATGACACTCAGCTATACAAAACATCTTCAGAACATTTCATTTTCACAAAATAAATAGCTAGGACCATGCAATCTTTTGGGGGGGGACTTTTTTGTTTGTTTTTTTCCAAGTCTTAGACTTCATTATTCCACCCAAACAACTGCTAAGAGGAACCAAATGTTTCACATGGAAAGAGGCACAGAAAGTAGATTACAACCATTAGAAGAACGGGGACCTCATGAAAAATGAGTGTATGGTTCCCCCTGTGACAAGATACGAGAACTCCAGCAAAGCCTGGAAACCCTTCTGTCATGTCTGGTTACTTCCGCTGCGTATTGTGCCCGCCAAAACACGCTCCTCTTTCGCACAAATGGGAGATCTTTACTCTTAAGCGAATCTAGGGCAGTATCTAATGACACAGCCAAGCAAGCCCAGCGCTTCACTTCCACAGGGCGTTCGGAGCAGCAGCCGAACACATCCGTGGCATGTCTGCAGGAAGAGGCACAGACAGACACGCTTTCTCCTGCCTGCAGACAAGATAAGTAGCTGAGACTCAGCACCACGCTTCCACATTAACTCTTCCTGACAAAGGCTGTTCGGGGTTTAACCAGCTCGGAACAGGCAGCAGGAAATGGGGCTGCCTGCATATGCCCTGGGGGATATGGCCACTATCTGACAAAGACTGCAGCCCGCATCAGATCTTTATTCATGGCACTGGAGCTTCCGAAGTGGCAATGGAGAAGCGATACCTTCGCGGATGTTCTCCATCTGGGCTCCCACTACAAAAGCACATGATGCAAACAAGCTACAGCATATGATGGCTCTGATGTTTTTTCCCCTTCCAACCTCTCTGGTTGAATCCTGCTCTTATGGTTTGTTGTTCACAGTTGTGATACAAATGATTTGTGGGTGTGTAATTCAACCAATCCAGTGCAACAGTCGAATGAGAGGATTCACTGCTCACAGAGCATTATTATGCAGTGAGTTTGGAGACCTGCATCGCAGCACCCTGCACCATACCTGAGCAGTACAGATCAGCTCCGCCAAATACCTGGTTTTGTCTTGGTTAATAAGCCTATTCAGCAAAGCAGGGGTCATCAGGAAGATTTAAGCATATACATAAAACTAAGCATACATCTAAGAGCTTTACTGAATACACGTCCCTTGCAGCCTTGTGATAATCATGTATCTTTGCAGAAACAAAATGTTAATGAGTATTCGTCAGAATCCTTTTTGCTTCACATTAAAAATACTCTTTGTGCAAGTGTTCCCAGGAGAACAAGGAAGAGAGGATGGAGATTTCACAGCTCTCTGAAGGCTTTTATACAGCATTCATCCTATTTTGTCCGACTCAATAGCAGCTTCTGCTGCCACCACAAGTATACGTCACCATCGCTACTACCCCCTAAAAAGGCAGATATGGATTCACACTAAAAATTACTGTGATGAAGACAAATTTGGCTGAGTACCATCATGTAAAAGAGAGACAAAATAGACTGAGTGGGGGTTGTGAAAGAAAAACAGTGGGTGACCAAGAGTACAGGCAGAGAATAAGAGCAGAAAGCCAAATGCATTTAAATAAGCCCAATGACAATCTCAGATAGAGATCACTTCTGAGCTGGCTGAAAGAGGCTTGGAGTGGAAACACAAAATGACTCAATGTTTTGCTGACTGCAGCGTCCAGGAGCTGGTGCATCTTCTGAGTGAAGACATATAATTGCATCAAAGTAATTTCTGCTTTCCATCTTAAAAAGAAACAATCCACATTCCCCACGTTTTGACCAACCACCTGATTTGAAAGCAGTGAAGCTTCAGAGCAGGCAGACAGCAGCTGTTTTTGCTCAGGGAGCAGAAATGACATGACTGCAGTTAAAGATGCTGAGGCCAAAGAAAGTCTGTGTCTGGACTTCAGGTTCATGCTCACACTTCAACACCAGTCTAAGGCCATATGGTGTCCTTGACTCCAGCGAGTCAAGTTTTACTTGACAATCAATAGTGTGACACCATCCTCCGGCACTCGGCCACATCCTGGGGCTTTTCAGCTCTTCTCAGACATTTGGGTCCCATAAACAAACAGCAACTCTTGTTAGCACTGGCTGTGGAGGCTCCCTGGGGAATGCCCTCCACCACCCTTCCCACGGTGAGCACCCTGCATTTCCCAGCCCCCACAGCCAAGAAGGCCTTGAGTTTTAGGCTTTGGGTTTGAAATAATGCTCACAGCTTCCCCCTAATTCCTCTATGATACTCACTTGGAGAAATGCACCACCAGTGCAAACACTTTCCCAAATATTCCAAGGGCTTTGCATCATCTCCTAATATGCAATAAGAATAGGGGAGATTGAAAGTCAATTGTGCCCTCAGAAAGAGTGGCCATTTTGCTGTGACAATGCTGTGCAGGCAGCATCTCTCCACGTCGCCTTTCATGCAGTCCCAGCGGTGAAGCAGCACACAGATTCCCATTATTAGCAGCTCTCCAAAGTATAAGAGACAAATTGCAGCCTGGTAGTAATTATTAATGAGAAGAATATTTTGTACTTTCAGATTTTTGTTTATATGACTAACAGGTTTTGAATAATCTCGCAGCTCAAGCGCAGACACAGGTACTAATGCGGCACCAAAAAGCACCTGTTTGAAGCAGGCACAGCTGAGACCCTAACGGCTGTCACCAGGGCACGGAGCAAAGCCACCAACCCCTGCTGCACAGATCTGCTGCTCAAACCCAAGGAGCCCCGGCAGTCTGAGCACAGCCACCACTGGAGGGATTCGGTAGTGCTCTTGTTTGCTGCTTTCCATCACTCCCAGCAGCAGGGCTCAGACTTCCCCAGCCTGTCTCCTAACTGCGGGAGCGCCGTGCCCTCCTGAGCCCTCCCCACCCCTCTCTCAATGCCCTAAACTGACTGACGGAATTAGATTTGTGGAGTGAACTCGGTTGCTTTTGATCTCTATTCAAGGTGCCATCAAGGGATCTTAATAGGTAGTATCTTAGCAAATGCTTTAAGGCCTGAAACCGTCATTAAAGAAACTCCTGATTCTCACACTTGTCTGAAAGAATAGAGGAGCAAGCTGGCTTCAAATGCCAGTTGACAGATGGGAAGACATATGGACTATAGGATTGCTGATCTAAAGAGTCAGAGCCATGGTCAGGCTGAGGAAACATACATCTTTATTTTGATGTTGACCTCAAAGGGAAGAGGTCTGAGCCAACAGAAAGGGGAAAGGGCAGAAAATATCACAAGTCTGAGGCCAGGATTGCTTTGAACTTGAAGACAAATAACACTAAACGGTACCAAGTTGACAAAAAGGCTTCTTGACACTCCATGTCTACAAATTTAGCAGTCTGACCCAAATAGCTGCTTGATGCATTTTCAGTAAAGAGCCGAGTAAGGATCAGTAATGCTGATGCAATCTCTTGTGGCACCCAAGAAGTTTGTCATTTCTTCCAGCTTCAGATACTCACAGAGCTCCGGCATGGAGCAGGACAAAGGCACAAGGGGGCACTTTGGGTTAAAGCCCTCATTATCCTTCTGCCAGTCTTTGGAGCCACAGAGCAGTGGATCCCTGCAGAACACTTCTCATCGAATCCTGTATTTGTTTCCCTACTGGCTCTCTATGGAAAAACATACAACCCCATCCCAAGTCATTAACATCGCACATAGCATTTTCTGTAAAATTCCCCCTGGGACACTTAACTGTATTCCTTTCCAGCACTGAAAAAAATGCTCCGGATAAAGTTTAGACACTTGGAGCCTTCTGCCAAATTTAACTGGATGCACAAGGAATCCATGAAACAAATGAAGGGACAGATATCCTATTTTCTTCCCAGAAAAAAAAGCAGGGCCTTTTAGTTCACTGTCTTTCTTCATGTCGTCTTTTTATCACAAGTGTGCACTGATGACACTACTTTAATGCAGTCTGTTCCAAGAGATTAAATTGAATGTCTGTGTAGAGTTCCAGGGCTCAGCAGCATAGCATGGCAGCTTCGTTTCACATCTCCGGGACACTGGGCAGGCATAAAAATAATTGCAGACTCAGAAACGATCAAGGAATGTATCCCGGCTGCAACAGATGCTGTATTAAAAGGAAAGACAAAAGCCAAAGTGCATAATGAATTTTAAAAGATTTCTTTATCAAACATGTCATTTGTTTGAAGGACTGAATTGCTGGCATCAGATGTGGCAGATGAGCTTGTTACCAAAGTGAAACACGAGGACTGCTAAGCAATGGCAATTGATGAGTCAATTGAAATCACTGATGTTGCTCAAGTGCTCATCTTCATTTAATATGTCAGTGGTCAGAAGTTAACCAAAGACCTTCTGGTTTTGTTGCCACAGAAGCAAACCAAAGGCTACAAAACATGGTGTGCTAGCGATGAACCTCAGAGGGCCTAAAATACTTAATGGGAGCTGACACTCTAACTACACTTGTCTGTGAAAAATAATTTCTGACATAACCCTAACAACTGAACCCAGGCTCATGAGCATCAGTGCCTTGTCCATCAAACCGTTCTCTCAGCTGCATTAAAAGCAAGATATTAAAACAGCATTAGATAACCCAGAAACGCAGTTGTTTGTCTAAGGCTGACACCAATTCTTTTGGTTGATTATTTCAGCACTCTCTTTATGGGAATGTTTTTGAAGGAAACAGTTTTCTAAGTACTCAAGTGCTTTGTTGGTTGATAAACACAACTAATGCTTGTAAAATAGAGAAAACTATTTTAAAACTCTTTCCTCCTCCAAAACAAAACAAAACAAAAAAAGAAAAAAAGAACAAAGAAAAAATCAAAACAAAACAAACAAAAACCAAAACAAAAACCAACAAAAAAAAACCCCAAACCAAAACCACAAAACTCCTCTAAAAACATTTGAACAATACAAAACCCCAAACGTATTATATCTCCTTCATCCTTCCTAGCCATTTCCTGGTTATCTGGACTAATTTCTTGGTCTTGATACAACAAGCCTAAATAATCTTGGAAAATCTTTATGAGTTGAATTCTTCTACTTTAGAAATCCAGAACAAGAAAGCAGAAAGTGTGACTTCATACAAACCAGTTTTCAACACAAGTACCCATCTGGATTTTTCACTAGAGAAAAGAGCAAACTGACAGAGAGTGCAAAATCTCTCCGAGTCTTTGGGACATGTTTTGAAGCTTTTAGCACAGACAAGCAAGTCTCCTCTGAGCTTGGTAAACAACCCCTGGCTAAACTTGCTGAGCACACACAGGCAGATTTAACCAGTTGGGAAGAGCTTTCAGCATGGTTTGCACTACAGGCTGCACTGTGACTGTTTTTTTCTGCCCCAGTATTCCCACCTCCTCTGCTGGCAGGGTCCAACAGGAATGAGAGGTTAGCCGCCCAGGGGGCTGGGGCTGGCACCCACAGGGCTGACCTGACAGCAGAAGTTGCTCTGTGTCTAAAGACACAGAGAGCAGCCTCTGTGCCTCTGCCCAGGACCAGCATGCAGTCTCCATCCAGCTGCAGCACCATGCCTGGTAAACGCTCTGGGATTTGTTAAAAACTAGGCTTTTCTAATATGCTAAAGATGACAGACCTCAAGTTGTCATATATTAAAATGGTGCATAAATTCCTTCCTCTGAGTAACCAATAATGGGACAAAAATCCTTGCCAACTCCAGTCTGTCCCTCCTGCCAAGGATTGTTTGAGCTCAGCTCATCCCGAGTGCCCCCATTGGGATCCAGATATAGATTAACACAGTTCTGAAACGCACAAGGGCCACAATCATGCAAGACTTGATCCAACCCAGCCTGGAGTCCACGGAAAGGTCTGCATTGACGTAAGTGATGGAGCACAGCACCACCGCTCCTGCTGCTGAGAAACCAAGCCCAGTCCCGCTGCCACGGCAGGACCCACTTGTGGCCTGCAGGAATGGAGGGCAGCCCTGGGGGAGCAGGAGGGCAACAGGAGCTACCCAAGGTCCCTCTGGTCCCGAGTCCGGGGGACACAGAGCTGCCTGCAGGAAGGCAGCCCTTTCCTTCCCCCGTGCGGCTCAGGCCTGGCTCGCCAACAGCCTCCGTCAGCATCCCCATCCCAGAGCGCCCGCCTGGGAACGGCGCCGCGGTGCCCACGCTCCGCACCCGGCCAAGAGCCCCGCGCGGCCGCGCCGTGGGAGCCAAGGCTCCACGCAGCGTGGAGGGCACCTCACCCCAAGCTCCACACGCTGCTTCCCGCAGGGCAAATCCTGTGCACGTCTCCAGAGACTCACACACTTTTGTAGGGGCTCTGCCTGAACAGCCTGCGAATGCAAAAGGCTCAGCTGGATGCATTCACACACAGGGACAAGGAGCAGCTCCTCACTGCTGCACCAGCCTGGCCGCCTTTCACTCTGCTATTCCTCCTTCGCCAACCCACATCTCTTTTGTTCCTCCTTTCCTCATTCCCACGTTTTTGTGCTGCCCTCCCAGGCATCCCCTGCGCTACCCAACAGCCTGCCCTTCTACACCCTTCTCCAAGTTTACTTTTCAGTCATCATTTCTTTGGGATTTGCTGCAGTCAGAGGAGCAGGAATTGAAATGGGGAAATACCAGCCTTGGGGCCCTCTCCCCTTTACAGTCTCTGGTACTGGTATAGAGCTCACAGAAGACAGTACCAAGCCAAGGGGGGCAGCATTCATGCATGCAGCAGCCCCCAGCTTGGGGCCTTCTACTCTATAACAGCAATAAAAAACTGCCCATTCAAGTCCTTTGTCTTAAAGATTTCCATCCTGGCTACAGCAAGTGCAGATTTATTGGTGGGAGCAACTGCAGGAGGAATAGTAAACAGCGTGCGCGTGCGTGTGGATGTGCCAGCGCACCGGGGCCGGGCCTCCAACAGAAACTCACCACAGTCAACATTAAGTATGGGACTAATGTAAAATGGGTTTTCTGGCACATTAAAAAAAATAAAAAATATCTCATTCAGCACCTGATCTCATGACATCTGCGGCACAGTCAGATCTTGGTGGGGAGGCAGGGATGGAGGAGAACCGAAGCCAGGAGATGGCTGCCTGCGCTGGATCTGAGGAATCAGACACCTGCCTTACGACAAACAGTGATGCACAGCGCGGCCTCTGCTTGCTCACACGCCTCCACTCACCAAGCCGAACGGCCCCACCCGTGCCCAGCGCTGCCTGCTCCACCCCATTGAAAGGTGCACCTCACCCCCGCGGTGAGAGCCCTGCCAAGGGGCACACCCCAGGCTTCCCACCCCAAATTCCTGCTGCAGCCTTCCACCCCTTCCAGAGGCACACGGAACTCTTCCATGCTTGTTGACACTTCAAAATAATACATTGCTAATGACAAAATCAGCAGCCACGTCTTTTGTTGACTTCTGTAGGAATTTTGCCGGAGAAAGGATGGCAGGACACAACTCCAAGCTCGCTGAGTGACATCTTATATTTTCTAAACCATCCTCAGATTTTTCATAACATCCAGCAAGCAAGTTGCTGACAGATCAGGATGGCTGCCTGTTTGTTGGGCAAGAATACTTTGCGATTCAGTAGAATACCAAATTTGGTAGAATGTCATCCACTTTGGTAGAAGATATTACAAACAACTGTGCATTTTAACACGTTTTCACATTACACATCATTCATTCTGGGGAGGGGGTGGTGATCGCTCTGTGCAGACAGCCAGCAAAGCTTCCAAGAATGAAAATGTTCATCGAAAGATAATGAAAACCAGATATTTAGTAACATTTTCATTTTGCATGTTTAAATATTTATAACTATGTTCATAAAACCACATGTTTGCTCTCCTAATGCTCTAGTGATTTTGTTTATGAAATGCAGTATTTCTCCAATGCCCCTTCCTTGCGTCAGCCTCTCCACGGAGCGTGATTTAGTCTCGTTACTGTACTGACAAGTGGCTTTTCTGTAAGAGACTGTCTGAGATTAAGAACAGAAAACTAACAAAAAAAGAAAACACATATTCAGGGTATTAATGTTGCACTAATACATATGTGATTTTATACTTTGTAGGTGGCATTTATGCCAGTTTAATTCTTTCAGTGCAATTTATCGTCAGTCTGGAAGGGAATTATTTCTTAATCTGCAGCAAAATTACAAAATCTAGAAATGTAAGTGTGATAAAACTAAGGTGCTGATATAAACTATTGTTCTATATTTTTTTCCCCTAGCCTGGATGAAAATTAAATAACAACAAAGAACTTTGCTTTAATACTACAGTTACTCAAATTTGTGTTACAAATTTCTGGAGTTTTGAGTTATAAATTTCTATAAAGTTCATCAAGTGCACATAGTCTGAAATTGGGACTCCTAGAAGAGCCCACTGTGCTCTTCTTCTCTGTCCTCTGACTGCAGCCATCATGACACAGCTTGCCAGGCCCATGCTGCTTTCACGTTAAACATGCAGGGACCGCGGCCGCGAGATGAGGCTGGCAGAGCTCAACCCCACAGCAGGACCCAGCAAGTTCTTTATCAAATCGTAATTCTTAAAATGCCCTACGTAATCTCACTTTTAAAAAGGAACTAACGTTTTTAAAATTTTTTAAATTTTCTTCTCCTTTTTTAAAAAAATATTTCCAACCGGAGATTTTTTAAAGGGTTGGGGAACTCCTCTGAAATAAAGTCCTCAGCAACATAAAGTGAGCACCAACAGAAAGGGGATTTTCTAATCTCAGCCCAGCATCCTCCAGAAGGTACAGGGAGTGTCTCCAAGGCACAGTTTCAACTCCTTTGGTCCTTTGCCTGCCTTCCTCTGCATCAGCAAAGAACAGAAAGGAAACAGAAAAAAAGTAGCAGATTGCAATGACACATTGGTATCTCATTTTAAAAACAAAATGAGTGCTGCAAAGCCATTAAACACTCTACTTACTGTATTATTTTAAAATACTCCTATGGGTCAAGATTAAAACTTAAATATATATTTTACTGCTGCAGTTTTGCCAAATTTTACACGGTTGGCTGTTGTCCTCATTTTTAAAAATGTCTCATTTTTAAAAATATAAGTCAAGTTCTAGAATCATGAAATTACACAAAAACGGAAGCTCACTTTAAAACACTTAAAACATACTTTTTAAAGCAAGTTAAGTGACCCTTTGTCCTTGCAGTTGTCACTGAAAAAAAAAAAAAAAGAAAGAAAGAAAAGGCAGCAACATAAAATCTGGCCAGTGAGGCTCTGAAAAAAAAATAGGAGAAAAAGGAAGAAAAAAATGTCCAATTTTATTTTTTTTTTTAATAATCTTCTAAAATCGAGCAAGTCTACTTCAAGGTGCCTTGAATATGATTTTTAAATATTTATGATTGACAGTTTCAGAAAGTTCTTGCAGCACCTTCTTTCTAGTAAAAATAAAAACACTACAGGGAAATGAATATTCTGGGGAACATCTGCCTTCCTCACCAGGAGTCCTTGCACCAGTGAGCAACCAGAGACCAGCCCTTGCAAGCTCTGCACTCTGCGTGAGTCAGAGAAACTTTAGTCACATCACCTGCTGCATGAAGCTTTTTCTCTTAATCAGAGATAATACTTGAGTGCAAATTAGGATTTTTCCTATAGTTAAAACTGAGTTTCACCAATCTCAACACAAGCTTTACTTTTTTCTTGAGTTTACCAATAATCCCTGAAAAGCTCAAGTCCATGGATTTAATAAATGCAAACAAAAAAAATTGTTTATTTTCAGTAAGAACGCTCTGAAGTAGTGGAAACCCTAAATTCATTAGCATTCTACTAAAACAGGTAAAAAAACAAAGAGAAAAAAATTAAAATAAGGACAAAAGCAAACAAAAATAACATCTTTCTCAAAACAGGAATTATGCTATGTAAATTACAGAAAGCGGCAGAAATACTTAAAAAAAATAACCAACACCAGATTTTGCACTGAAATAATGTCTTACTGAAGCTGGGATGAATTTAAAAAAGGTACAGATTAGTAAGTAATTTTATTTCAGGCAAAGACTATATGCTAATGCCCTGCCTCTCGAGCCTTTCTGGATGGAACTCTACTTCCCAAAGTGGTTATTCTCTGTGGCATACAAATGCAGCAAGGCCATGGCCAGCAGAAACCAAAATCCTGACGTCTTCTACCCTGCTGTGCCCCTGCCAGCTAAAGGCTGCACCTCAGGCTGTGAATAAAGCCCCAGACCCTTTTTGCTGCAAAGCCCCCCCTGCTCCTCGGCAGCGCGGAGCGGTCACATCCCGCACCTGCCGGGGCACAGCCTCCGCACAGGCTGCAGACAAAAACACTCTCCCCCCTTGCAAACCCTACCCAGGCTCCACTTTTCCCTGCCCACAGACCAGTTCCCGGCAGTACAGCCAGAGGTGCTGAAGCCAGGTGGGGCATGGCCACCAGGAAAGCCCTGGGACCTGTGCCCAGCCCCTCGCTCTCCATGCCCCGTGCCCAAAAACCTGCCAGGAGCCATTTTGTAGCTGCAGAACCACCACCAGCCTAGCCTGGCATTGCACGCTGCTCTGGAAAACAATAAAAACAAGGAAATAGCCCCATTCTGCACGTATCCTTTATGATCCTCGGCCCTTAAACTCTCCAGCCTCCCCAGCCAGCAGGACCGCTGGTGGCTTTTCTCCTCTCCGAGTTTCCCAGCTGTCCCAGGTCAGGATACCTTCCCAGCGTGCACAGGAATGAATCCCCAACATGCAGGCTGGGTCTCCCTCAAAAGAAACTCCACTATCGCCCATTCAGCCATTTCAAAGTCAAGCCTTGACAATTTCAAAGCTGCCGCTATTGAACAAGTTGCCAAAACAAAATCATTCAGCTAAACTTTTTTTTCCCAGCTCTTTTTATTAAAGTTTCTTTTCACATAAACATTTGAAATGGAGAAACATTACCAAAGTATCAGCTAAAAGAAAACCTAAGCAGCACACAACCTTCTTTACTGAGAATAAAATTAGCATCTTAATATTAAAATATATCTGTGCCTCTTTTGACAACTGCCTCCCCCGGATTCTGCAGGGGGTTTTTCCATGACTAGAACAGAACAGATGTCTGTAAAGCCATCCTAAACCATCTCCTGTCAGGGCTGCAGGGCAGGTCCTTGCTTTGCATTCTCACTCACCACTGTAAGCTCTTACAAAAGCATTTTTACTGCCTGCAGTTATGTTCAGGTGAGCAGGCACTAGCAGGACAGATTATATTTTTATCCCATACAAACAGCATAGAAAGGTTAACTAAATGTCTTAGTTCAGGGGATGTACAGATTAGTCACTACAATACAAACTATTTCCTTCTGCATGTTCCATTATAAAATTAGATTTCTCGAAGAATACAGGCTTTCTCTGGAGTTTTACCGCTCCAAATCAAGAGTGCAACTCTGCAGAAATATTTTCGTTACAGCTGATCATAGTAACAGCATAAATAACAGGGATCGTTTAGCAAACAGTCATGAAAGTTAGGCTCAGCTAAAGAAGTTGGTGTTAGTATGTGATGCTTTGAATCTGGGAACATTATATTAACAAAATAACATGCAAGCACACACTAGTACATCCTATCCACTGCTTTGGAGCTTTACAGCAAACAGATCTATTATAGAACTTAATTCCTGGTGCCGTAAGGCCGAGACACTTGAACACAACCTGATGAAAATGCCTTCAGGACTCTGCCTTCACACAGTGTGCAACTACTACACGCTAATGGCATGCACAAAGCTTGAAAAATAATATTTTTTTCCAGAGGATTACACCAGACACAGAGACAGATATGCAAAAACAATGACACCAAAGGAATCAAAATATTCATGGCTCATAAAGCATGGTAGAGATGGAATGGCTCCAGTTCATCGCCTGCCTCTGCTTAGATTCGTTATAGCACAATGAATCAACATTACCCCTTTTAGAAAACCATCCTGAGTTGTGTTTATCTGGGGACAAATCCACCTAATCCTGCTCCTACAAGCAAGCACAGCAACTTCGAGAGAGCTGCTAATCTGGGAGAGGACAGCAGAGTATGTCCCCTGTTTGTGAACAGTCCTGGGACTCCTCTGGGGTGTGACACAAGTCCCATTTATCATGATACACTAGAAGCTGAGCTGACACGGCACCTGCCCTGCCAGTACTGTCCTGCCCGGGTCAGCTCTTTAATGCTTTTGTCCAAGCTGTGAGCACAGGTCCCCAATGCCAGACCCTGGCTTTGAAAATCATGAGCTGTCTCTCCCCAGTTCACAAAACCAGCCTAAGAAATCCAGGAGAGAGGATCTTTGCCTTCCAGAACTCTCCGTATCTCCCTGCAATTGGTAAGGGTGAGGAACAGAGACTTTTCACCTCTTTTAACAGAAAAACCCTTCTTATTTGTCCACAAAAGCCGAGGACTCGGCTGCAGGGTGAGACAGCTCTTCCCTGGCCTTTGCTCCCAAGTCTCAGAGCCAGCAGCAGCCAGTGGGGCAGAGCTGCTGACAGCAGCACCCACCAGCACACTGTACCATGCCGGGGCCCTCCTGCCCCACCTCATGGTGCTGAACCCCGTGCTCTGCAAGCATTTCAGAGCCAAACAGGGCCCCAGCCCTTCTTACACACATCCCGAATCCACTGCTTCACCCCATACCATACACACAGACACAGAGCTGCGCCTGCCCAATCCATGCCCCATTTTTGGAGGGCTGCAGAATGGCCGAGGGGGACCCTGGACCTCAGTGGGTGCAGTCAGCAGTTTGCTCCACTCTTCCCCAACCTGGCTGAGAGCCCTGTCTGGACGGGGAGGCCCCAGGGCGCAGGACTGGCTGTGACCCCAGGGAAGCCAAATGAGCCAGGATGTTGGTTTTAAGTCCTGGCTATAAAAATGGCAGGGGCAGTGCTGCCAGTGAAGGAAGCACCTGCGGGGGCTGGCAGGAGGGCAACTTTGTCAGCACGGCTCAAAGGCTCCGGGGACCAGCCAGAGCCACTCTGGGGCCAGAAGGGGCCCCTGCACTCATCCTCCAGCGGGGCCACTGCTCCGGGGTCGGACATGCTACATTCTCCCGATCATGGCTCCCCAAACCAGACAACCCCAGCCACAGCAGAGCCCCCCACTCTGGGACAGCAGCAGGACCTGTCCCGAGGAGCTCCTGCGCTCCCGCGGAGCCCTGCACGCCCCGCGCCGCCCCAGCTCCGAGCAAAGCAGTAACGAAACCGAGCCTACCGGCACGTTTTCCAAGCCTGGCAAGGTCCGGAGCAACGCAGACAAGACCCAGGTGGGTGTCCGAGCAAACCCGATGGCCCCCGGTGGCTCCGCTGCTCCTCGCCCACCGCGGCGCGGGGCGGCCCCGCTCGCCCCCAGGAAGGACCCGGGCCGGCAGCGCTCCGCGTCCAGCCCCGGGCTCGGCTCTGCGCACAGCGAGAGGAAACACTTCACAGCAAAAGAGAAGCAGAGATCCGTGTCTAGCCGGGACAGCCCGAAGGGAACTATTTTAAGGGGCCAGTAGGGAGCTGGGGGGATTTGTTTGTTTGTTTGTTTTAGATGTGCAGCCGCAGAGCCTGCAATTCACCTTTCTCCTGTCCTTTTATGCCCGAGAAACCCTTTTTCCTTTTTTACCTTTGGAGGAAGAAGAAGGTAAATTTGTTCAAACGCGAATTGTAAAGCATGCAAGGTTCCGCGGGTCGCTCGCCCGAGCGGCCCCTGCGGCAGCAGGAGGGGATGGGCCACCCCCCGTCCTTCCCCTGTGCCCCCCGTCAAGTTCAAGTCTGGGGTCTCCCCCGGGCAGCGAAGGTGCAGCGCCCGCAGTGCGGGTCCCCGCCTGCCCCGGGGCTGGGGTTAGCCCGCCCGTGCCCGAGGGAGGATGCGGAGCCGCTCCGCCGGGGCAGGACGCCCGCGGCATTCCCGCCGCAGCTCCGGCTGGCCCGCCGGGTGCACCAAGATTTGCCGGGGACGGGCGGTTTCCACCGTCGCTCTGGTTGTTTGGGGCTCCTGTGTGACGCCGGAGAAGTTTCTCGGGTGAGATCTTCCATCTCGATCCCTTTTCTCTCCTGAGAACGAGAAAGCTTTTCCGCATCCTAGTCAGAAATAAAAACAAAACAAAACAAACCAGACGATAACGGAGAAAGTCCTGCCCGCCGCGAGGTCGCCCCGGGCCCCCCCCGGCAAGCAGCCCGGTGTCGGCGGGCCGGTCCAGCACGGCTGCCCGGCCCGGTACTCACCGTCGGGACCTCCCCGTCGGTGGTCCCGCTGCCCCCGGCGCTCCTGCCCCTCGCCGGCACCGCGGCCCGAGCTCTGCCCGCTCGGGAAGGTGGCGGGGGAGCGAGCCGCTGGGCGGTGGAGGGCGGGGACAAAGGGACAGGAGAAAGAGCGGCGGCGAGGAGCAGGCTTCACCCGGCATCGTCAGCTCGAAAACAACGGCCTGGCCCCGCTGGCAGCGCCAACCGGGCCCGCGACGGCACCCGCGGCTGCCCGTGCACCGGAGGACGTCAAAAACGGCTCTTTCCAAAACAATAAACTTTTAATGCTAAAGCAGTTATAACCAAAAGCTGTACAGAGGTGGATTTTTTTTGTTTGTTTGTATTTTTTTGTTAGAAAACAATTTTTTCTCCCCCATAAATACTGTTCAGTTCCCGGCACTTTGTATCAATAATTAAATTACGAACGATAAATATGGCATCATGGGTATGTATTTACAAAAGAAGTTATTACAAAAAGGCAACTGTTATACTAAACGTCACAATCTGGGCAGAATAAACACCACATCCTCATCCTGAAAAATACTGACCGACCCCATCAGACGAGAATACATTCACAAGTGTAATGCTTGGAGAGAGAAGGAAAAAGAGGAGAGCAGAGAAAGAAGCAGCAGGAGAGCTAGAAAGGAAAGTTCAAGACATAACAGGACTTTGGCACGGTTTAAGACTGTAAGTTTAAACAATCACCACTAAGGCGAAGGAGAATTTTCATCCTCATGTCAACATCCCACCAAAAGAAAGAAAAACAAAAAAAAAATTAAGAATCATAAAATAGTGGGGAATTGGAGGAAGAGGGACTCAGGCAAGGAGGGGGGGGGAATCAAAGAAAAGACTGCAACTGAAAAAAATTACAACAAAAAAAAGAAATCTAATCCTGAGAAAAGGACATGGCTAGTCCAGCGTCTGGGCTTGCAAAAAAATAGTAATAATTATAATATAATAATAAAAGACCCCCCCTCCAGATCCTGGCAGTTAAGTAGGTGTAGCCCTATGCAATCATCGGTGTGGAAACTCCATTTCCGTGGGAGCGAGCTGCAGTTGGCTTGGTTTGTCCCGTTTTTTTTGTTTTTTTTTTCCTCGTTCCCAACGCATTTGGTCCAGTCTGTGGCTGGGCAGCAGCTGCCTTCACACATACCACTCATTAAAATTGGGGGGCAGTCCAGGGTTGTGGCCGGGGTTACTCTGAAGGGCGGCCGGCGGCGTTTTAGTAGAGTCCTTACTGCCGGTGGAGCCCACCGCAGGGGGGGTGGAGGACTCGTACCCCGAACTGGCTGCAGGGGAAGAGTCCGACCCCTGGGATTCGTGCACCTAGAACCAAGAGGCAGAGATGGGAGCGAGCTCGGGGCCTCCGCCACCCCACTGCGCCAGGCTGGGCTGTTCCTCCGCGCCGGAGGGTCACCGGGAAGCAGCGGCTCGGCCCTGCCCGGCGATCAGGCAGTTCGAGCACCAGCGACAAACCCCTGCCTCGGCCCTTGGCGACTCTGCTGCAGCGTCCCGGTCGGGGGCTGCAGCGTCCCGGCTCGAGGGCTGCCACGTCCCGCATGGGGGCTGCGGCCACAGGCCGGGGTGCGCTTGCACAGCCCCCCAGCGCGGAGCCACGCTCTGCAAACCGGGCAGCGCTCGCACCAGCGGGAGCACAAAAAGAAACTACGCCATTTCCCCAGGCTGTGCTCCAGACACAGCCCAGACACCGGGGACCGCTCGGGCCGTGCTGGGAACATGGAGCTCAGCTCTGCCCTGCTCGGGGGGAACGAGCCCTGAGCACGCCAGCGACCGAGCATCACTGCTCGAGGAGGAAAGGGCTGGAGCACTGGGGTGATTTACCTTCATGTGTTTCCTAAGTGAGCTGGGGTGGGTGTAGGATTTGTCGCACACCTTGCAGATGTAGGGCTTGTCCGAGGTGTGGACGTGCATGTGTTTCTTCCTGTCACTGCTGTTGGCGAAGCGCCTGTCGCAGCCCTCAAACTCGCACTTGAAAGGCTTCTCACCTGTGAAATTTAGAGAGGGTGAAGGAGGGCCGCTCCCCTCTCCATCCCCGCCTGCCTCCTGCCAGGACAACACATCTGCCCTGCTCGCCCCACCTTAGGGATGCACCAGCACCACAACAAATGAAGAAGGGGAAGATGGACAGCAAAGTTTGTTACGTGTCGGATAAATCTGGATGAGCCTTTACTACTTTTAACTCACCTCCCGCCAGGCCCACCGCCACGCTGGGCTCCAGCAGGGAAGGCGGCTGGGCGAGCTTGGAGAGGGAGAAGACCCGAGATAAATTCAGCTTTACAAGACCTACTCGAGGATACGAGCCAAAAAACGTTTGTTTCCAGCCTTCCCCCTCTCTTCCCTCCACCCATGCAGAAGAGCTGAAAGAAAGTCGGGGCTGTAAACAAAAATACTTTGACAAAAGTATCGCCGATTTAATTAGGAGAGACGCCAATCAGGCCTAAAAATAAAAATAGAGCGGAAGTCACCGAAAATGAGATTTCATTAACATTTCTATGGTTGCCTCCACACAGGCGCTCAGGAGGCCGAGAGCGGAGGCAGCGCCGCGCACCCCGCGCCGGCCGGGCCGTCCCCGCGGAGCCCCCGGAGCCCCGGCTGGGGAATGCACGGACACGGGCCTTACCTGTGTGCGTCCGCTTGTGAATCTTGAGGTTCTCGGAGCGGGCAAAGATCTTGCCGCAGCCCGGGAAGGGGCAGGGGAAGGGCTTCTCCCCCGTGTGCACCCGAATGTGGTTCACCAGTTTGTATTTCGCCTTGAAGGACTTGCCTTCCCGCGGACACTCGTCCCAGTAGCAGATGTGGTTGTTCTGCTCCGGCCCCCCGACGTGCTCCATGGTGACATGGGTTACCAGTTCGTGCATGGTGCTGAAAGTCCTGTCGCAGCTCTTCTTGGGCCGGCTGAGCTGGCTCTCGTCGAGCCACTTGCAGGACAATTCTTGCTTGATGGGCTGGCGCATGTACCGAAAGAAAGCGCCGGGGCCGTGGTGGTGGTGGTGGTGGTGGTGGGCCGCCACATTCATGCCCATATTCATATTCATGTGGTTGTAGTTGTGGAACTGGGCGCCGGCGTAAGGGTCCGTGCGGGGGCTGGAGACGGCCCGGTAGGGATCCGGCCGCCCGAAGAGGTCCCCGCGCAGCCCCAGGTGCATCTGCCCGTTGTCCACATGCCCGGTGGGGGACGTGTGGCTCGGGCTCTGCTCGTGCAGCCCCGGGAAGAGCAGGTAGCCCGGGGTGTCCGGGATGCCGCCGGGGCCGTGCAAGCCGCCGGGGGAGCCGCCGAAGAGCCCGTGCTGCGCTGTGCCGGAGGCGGCGTCCGCGATGCCGGAGCCGCGGTTGCGGAACAGAAAGTCGCGGGTGGAGTTGAAGGCGGCGGCCCCGCCGTAGGAGGGCACCTGGCCGGCGTGGTGGTGGTGATGGTGGTGGTGGCCCAGGGCGCTGGCGTAGCCCGGCGCTTGCGGCGTGAACGCCGAGTTCTGCCCGGCGGCCAGGTCGTGCGGAGCCGCGTTGAGCTTGAAGGCGGCGGCGTGCGAGGAGTCCCCGAAGGGGCCCAGCCCCATGCCGCCGCCGGCGGCGTCGCGACCCGGCATCTCGTGGTGGCGGGGCGCCGCGAAGCCGCCCACCCCCAGCGCCGGGAACTGCGGCCCTCCGTCCAGCAGCATCGTCATGGGCGCGGGGCCGTCGGCGCGGCAGCAGCCTGCCCGTCNGTGCCCCAGTCCTGACCCTGCGTGTCCCCCCGCGTGTCCCCGGCCCCGTGTGTCCCCCGCATGTGCCCCAGTCCTGACCCTGCGTGTCCCCCCGCGTGTCCCCGGCCCCGTGTGTCCCCCGCATGTGCCCCAGTCCTGACCCTGCGTGTCCCCCCGCGTGTCCCCGGCCCCGTGTGTCCCCCGCATGTGCCCCAGTCCTGACCCTGCGTGTCCCCCCGCGTGTCCCCGGCCCCGTGTGTCCCCCGCATGTGCCCCAGTCCTGACCCTGCGTGTCCCCCCGCGTGTCCCCGGCCCCGTGTGTCCCCCGCATGTGCCCCAGTCCTGACCCTGCGTGTCCCCCCGCGTGTCCCCGGCCCCGTGTGTCCCCCGCATGTGCCCCAGTCCTGACCCTGCGTGTCCCCCCGCGTGTCCCCGGCCCCGTGTGTCCCCCGCATGTGCCCCAGTCCTGACCCTGCGTGTCCCCCCGCGTGTCCCCGGCCCCGTGTGTCCCCCGCATGTGCCCCAGTCCTGACCCTGCGTGTCCCCCCGCGTGTCCCCGGCCCCGTGTGTCCCCCGCATGTGCCCCAGTCCTGACCCTGCGTGTCCCCCCGCGTGTCCCCGGCCCCGTGTGTCCCCCGCATGTGCCCCAGTCCTGACCCTGCGTGTCCCCCCGCGTGTCCCCGGCCCCGTGTGTCCCCCGCATGTGCCCCAGTCCTGACCCTGCGTGTCCCCCCGCGTGTCCCCGGCCCCGTGTGTCCCCCGCATGTGCCCCAGTCCTGACCCTGCGTGTCCCCCCGCGTGTCCCCCGGCCCTGCGTGTCCCCCAGTCCTGGCCCCGTGTGTCCCCCGGCCCTGCGTGTCCCCGGCCCCGTGTGTCCCCCCGGCTCTGTGCGCGCTGCCTCCCCCGCCGCCGCTCCCTCCCGCGTGTCCCTCCGTGTCCCGCGTGTCCCGCCGCCCGTGCGCTCCCAGCGCCGCCCCACGTCGCGCGGGATGCTCGCCCTGGGCGGCGCGGCGGGGCGGCGTGGAGCCTCTGCAAAGCCGCCGCTTTGGTTCAACAATAAAATCGAATTTAAAAAAAATTAAAGCCAAGGCTGTTTACAGTTTATTTGTATATACATTCATATATATACACGTATATATACATATTTATTACAGATATTTGTTTTATTTTTCTATTCATTTTTATCTTTCCTGACTAAACATGAGAGCAGAACCGCCCGTGCCGTGCGTGGAGAGCCCACTCGTGCCCCGCAGCCCCGGGGCGCAGCGTGGCCGGGCCGGGGTTCGCCCCGCCGGCCGAGTCCAGCCCCCCTTATCCCCTCGCCGGGTCCCCCACCCCCGCCGGCCCGCGGAGCGAGCAGCGCCCGGCACGGCGCCTCCTGAGCCGCTTTTTTCCTACTCTCGTTTTTTCTTTCTTTCTTTCTTTCTTTCTTTCTTTCTTTCTTTCTTTCTTTCTTTCTTTCTTTCTTTCTTTCTTTCTTTCTTTCTTTCTTTCTTTCTTTCTTTCTTTCTTTCTTTCTTTCTTTCTTTCTTTCTTTCTTTCTTTCTTTCTTTCTTTCTTTCTTTCTTTCTTTCTTTCTTTCTTTCTTTCTTTCTTTCTTTCTTTCTTTCTTTCTTTCTTTCTTTCTTTCTTTCTTTCTTTCTTTCTTTCTTTCTTTCTTTCTTTCTTTCTTTCTTTCTTTCTTTCTTTCTTTCTTTCTTTCTTTCTTTCTTTCTTTCTTTCTTTCTTTCTTTCTTTCTTTCTTTCTTTCTTTCTTTCTTTCTTTCTTTCTTTCTTTCTTTCTTTCTTTCTTTCTTTCTTTCTTTCTTTCTTTCTTTCTTTCTTTCTTTCTTTCTTTCTTTCTTTCTTTCTTTCTTTCTTTCTTTCTTTCTTTCTTTCTTTCTTTCTTTCTTTCTTTCTTTCTTTCTTTCTTTCTTTCTTTCTTTCTTTCTTTCTTTCTTTCTTTCTTTCTTTCTTTCTTTCTTTCTTTCTTTCTTTCTTTCTTTCTTTCTTTCTTTCTTTCTTTCTTTCTTTCTTTCTTTCTTTCTTTCTTTCTTTCTGCTTTCTTTATATATATATTATTTTATTTTGCAAGGGCAACGTTCTGCCTTGGAATAATTATCAGTTGCAGACAGCGCTATAAATCCACTCATTTTCTGTTCTGGAAAGCATTTGCAAAGAACTATGGGGAGCAAGAGTGGAAATAAAAGGCAGAAAGAAAGATGGCTGTAATTGTAATATCCTGAGGTTTGCTGAGCCCCCAAGTCTGGCTATTGGGCAGGTCTCAGGCTCGCCGCCGGCTCTCTGCAGGAAACGTAAAATCTGATCAAGTTCAGAGACGCATTGAGAGCCCGCTTCAAGCAGAGCTTTATAACCGCGGCCCTTTCACATTCTTCCCCCCAGTCAGTCCCGGGAAAGGCTTCGTCTTCTTTATTTTAAGGTTTGCAGGGAGCGGGGAAAAAAAAAAAAAAA